>BSBK01004123.1:0-274225 GCA_027943335.1 Chamaecyparis obtusa
ACTCCCTAATATCCTTTTTAGGTCTTCTTATATGTCTCATGGGTCTGTAGGAACTTCTAGAGCTTAGGAGTTTCTAGTTTCCTTCATTGGTTCCATTATGTCCTAGGAGCCTATTTTCTGTTCCCGAATCTAGAGTAGGTTTAGGTTGCAAATAGAATGGGTTTGAGGGCCATTTTTGTAGGGAAATTGGGACATATCAAATTGGTCTTTCCCAAAATATGCATCCATTGTCCCCATTTTGACTAGTTTTACCTGTAACCTAGGTCTGCAAGTTGGTTTTTTGAAAATAACACAGTCATAACCAACTGCATAATTTTGGGAACCAACTATGCAATTCTAGGAACCAACTACATAGTTACCATGACCAACTACATAGCTTGAGGCTCCAATTATGTAGTTCTATGGCCCAATTGCGTAGCTTCTCCTACCAACTGTGTAGTTTGATTCTACGCTTGGGATTAGGTCAGTGTCCTTGGGGTAATTTTTGGAATGGGGCTTACCCTAAGTGTCCTTGGGGCACTTTGTGGAATTTTCCCTTCCAATTACATGTTTTATGGTGCATTTTGATGCCTAGTTAAGTTTCATTATGTGTTTAGTAATAAAAATTAGGGTTTAGGGTCATCCGGTGAACTAGGATTCCTAATCTTTCCTATTCTTGAATGTAAGTTCTTAAATGTTGTTATGACTTGTTTTATTTCATGTCTTGTGTGTTTATTGTACTTGGTTAAGGGTAGGAAACCTAAGAACACTAGGTGAGTGGCTCTCAGTATGGGGTCGGGGCCCTAAGTGGCTAGTACCAAGATAACCCAATGAGGTGTTATTTTTAACAACTGATAACTTAATAAAAAACTTATGGGAAAGGGATCAAACACTAAAAATATTAATGTATGCCTTGCCCATGCCATTAGTGCTAGTAAAGGCTATGGATGAGAGTGGGAGAAGGTACCTATGCATAGGTACGACTGAATGATGCTTGTCTGTATGAAAAGCATTCCATTCCGCATGTGCCTACTTGGGGGCCAGGGCCAAGAGTGACTAGTACCAAGACAACCCAAGGGGTGAGGGGCTATGCGATGACACTCACCTAGCTTGTCTCTTAGAGTTTCTACCTAGCCTTATAACCATTTAGGAAAGGGTTTTCACTTTAGTCTTCTTTTCAGTTGTTATTTGGGAAAGGTTACCCCAACCCTAGGGATGGTCTAGTTACCACTTCCTAGTGGACCTTGTTGGGAATGGGAACATTGAGAGGGGGGGGGGGGGGTGAATCAATGTTCACTATATTTTAACATTTTCACTTTAATCTTTATGCTTAACTTAAATGCTTAAGTACTGAACTAAACATTCATATAAACATGAAACATGAAATCGACACATGACACCAATATGATTACGGGGAAACCCAAATAGGTTAAAAACCCAGTGGGAATTGGCACCCACTAATATTCTATACTAATGTTTTGTGATCCTTGTTAGAAGATCCTTTACCCTGTTAGGAGTAGCTTTACAATGCTTTAAGTATAGTAGACCTGGTTAAGGGTTAGACCCCATTAGGAGTCTTTTACAATGATCCCTATTAGGGGAGTGGAATCACTATCCAAGAGCTCACTGCTTAAATGATGAAGGCTACAAGCCTCTGTTATCAGATACATATTATATCTGCTAGGTGAACTGTCACTGTGACACTATTTTTTAGATCAGTTCCTTTGATGCGTTGATGCTTTGACCTCTAGCAAAGCTCTATTACATCTTATGCTCTCTTCACATAGCTCTACTCTACTTATCACAACTCTATTAAAACTTCCACACCAAATTCAATGGGCACACCTTATATTTATGCGCTCATACAATCAAGACAATTAGGGTCGGCCCTATAACTAATTACAAACAACACTTCCAGGTGAATTCACTTAAGTGTGCTTATAATTATACATATAGACATGTCAGAAACCTAAATACAATGGGTGCATGGCCTTTACAACATTACATTATAATCACAAACCAAAATGCTGACTGTCAGCTCTATGCTTTTATTCTCTGCTGGCACATACTGGCTGTGCAACTTCAACTGTCTGTAACTTTCACATTTGTTCATATCTACTTATGTGCTCATAGACTAAGAATAATTATAGTCTAACAAACTTATCTTCAAGGGTGCATACCATAATTTGTTTTTGCACTTGGGCAACGATGCTCTGAGCTGCTGGAACTCTGTACACTATCCAGTCTTTAACACTTTGCTAATTCTGATCTTCTCATCAGGTGTACTCACTTCAAATTGCTATATGAATTTTTTTCCATATAAAAACACTATATCAAGTCATATACTTCAGTATAGCCAACTTGCCAACAATCTCCCCCTTTGTCATTGATGGCAACAAAGGAATATGGCTAAGTTGCTAACTATCCCCTTAACACAAAATATTCTTGTCTTCTATATATTTTTATACATACTCTTATATCTCCCTATACATCTTATATATTCCATATTCTATACAACTCCCCCTTTGACATTAATGGCAAAGGTGTATCGAAAAGCTTTATCTATATACACTTACTAAGGGAAAACATCCATATATGCTACCTTGAGGTTCTGGATCTCCTTCTTCCAAAAGGTTATTAGAGAATTAACTATCTATAGATGGGTGCATAATGCATATTGAAGCTTCTCCATCTTTTCCAATTCTATGCTTGGACCTTGATCATAGGTTCTCATGGTCGTATCAATCTCCTTTATGTTCTGACTGAGAATGTCTAGTGAGGGTGCAAGAGCATTCCTCAATTGTGTCTATCTAGATCTTATCTTCTCTAATTCTTTCTCTGCTTTCTCAATTATATCCAACTAACCTTGATAGACATTATTACACATGTTCACATTAGTAGATGTGTTTAGCATTGAATTCTTCACCTGCTCAACCATAGCCTTTGCATCTTTGATCTTCTTAAGATGAGCATCAGTGAGCTTATCTTGATCCATGGATTTTGCAATGACTTTCCTTCCTTGACCAGAAAATTCTTTCAAGGATGCCTAACTAGACTTAAGTGAACTTAAGTCAAGTGAAAATTTTCTCATTATTTCATTGAGTCTCTTCTTTAAGTACTTCTCTTCTACCATTATGGCTATAGATTTTTGAAGGCTAGAAAAATTGCTTTTGAACTGAGAGATGACTGAGCTCACATCATCAACCAAATGGAATCTTAGTACTTTCTTATTCTCTAGCAAGAAAACTATTCAAAATATTTATTGATTATACCAGGAGAGGAATTCCTCATGACTTTCTTCTCCATTGCCTTCTACATAGCTAGGACGCTAAACTTAATCAGGTCTTCTTCTTTCGAAGAATCCAAACTGCTTGTGTCCTGGTGTCAAAATTGACAACAATGTAGAGGAAGGAGTGATGGGAGCCTTGTACATCACTTCTTGTTTTACTGAGACCAATTCAACACTAGATTCTTTTCTTTATTTTTCTTCTTCTCCTTCTTTCTTCTCTTCTTCTTCTCATTAGATACATCTTCTATGAGTACTTCTTCTTGCTAAGTGGGAGGTGAATTGCTGCATAGGATTTTAGCTTCTTCAGTACTGACAAATGCTTCCTCAAACTTGTCCAAATACTTATTAGTAGCTGCCATGGCTATTTCCACATTATCTATGATAATAGTGCTACCTTCATGTGATCCTAAGATGGGTGTAGACTTATCTACCTCTGTTTGAGTTTTTGCTACGGGTGCTGAGTCTTGAGGACCTATCACTAGTACATTAGAGGTCTCTACTACTTTGTCTTTCTTATTAGATGCATGAGTAATGGGCACAGTAGGTAGTTTTATCTATTTTTCTAATAACACTTTTTCAAAGGTCTTCTCTATTTCCTTTTTTATTAGCTCATAGTCTTTGTTCATGATGTGAAGAGTTCTCATCTTTGTCCTTAGGTGCAACTTCACCAATTCAATATCAGTGCGTCTTCTTCTTTGGAGCATACTGGTAGAGTGTCTTCTAATAATTTTTCTCTGATCCTTTGATCTTCTTCATTTGCTTGTCTCTTCAAGGTATCCATTATCTCCCATACCTTATCTAGAATTTTTGTTTTCATTTCAAGAACTATCTTCTTGAACTTGATCATATGCTTGATAATCATACCATGTATTTCTATTTTGTCAATCATGCTATATGTATCATAGAAGTTCCCTACTTGGTCAATTTTTCCCTCATCAATAATTCTTGTGCTCAAAAATTTAAGGCTAGGCCTGAATCCTACCTTAGGAGGTGCTTCAATGTTTCTCCTGCTCCTTGTACCATGCAAGGATGGATGGCTGGTGCTAGTTTCTTTCTTCCTCTGTGCTATAAGCTTATACTCTGGTGGACCAATAGGATCACTGATTTCTTTGGGCGTAGAAGGAGTGTCTTCTTCTTTATCCTTTGACTGTCATCTTTTAAATTTTCATTTTCTTCATCTTAGGATCTTCTTGATCTCCTTCTGCTACTGCACTCTTCAATTCTAGGACAATTCTTTCATCCCTTTCTTTATCAAGATCTACTTGAGATACACCATGTATCCTAAAGATCTCAAATGTGACCTTAGCAACTTTTCTCTTTGTTGCAGCACTGTTCAGCTTAGCATCAACTTCCCTAGTCTTCTCTTCATAGGTTCCCCACCTAGGTTCATTAGGATCTTTAGGGGATGATAGTAGAACCTGTGCATAACCTTCAAGAACTTGTTCCTCTACCTCATACCCAAGTGGATGAATCCACTTAGGTCTAGGCTCCACAACTTCCATGCAAGTAGTGTCAGTTTCCACCATAAAACATATTGAATCCTTATACTTCTCTACAATGTTCTCAGGAATCCTGTATATCATTTGCATTTTCGCTCTAAAGGTCTTTAGTTCCAATGTGACATAGTTTCTCAAAGTGCTTTCAGTGGATTCTTTGAGGGATATCTGAGGCATGGTTGGAATGGACTTTTCCAAGTACAAATCTGAAACTCTTCCAACTATATGAAGGTACATATAGATGATTAGGGACCCAAACTTGAATATCTTTGTTTTGTCATGTTTGATAGCCTTGATGTTGTCTATCAACTATGCATACAAGATCTCACACAAGTTGAACTCTCCATCTTCCTTAACCATTCAGATGGTTGCTAGAATAGTGCCCACAGACACACTATTCACCCTGCTAGTATGGTAAAATATGTAACCAAGTATCATTGACATTAGTTTGATGTCTACTTTCTCAATTGGCTCAATGGTCATGCCACACCTATCACTTCTTGACTTCTTTTCCTGACATCCTTTCCCATAGGAAGGACGTCGCTTGTCCTAGAAAGACCTATCATCTCATGAATTAGGTCACTTGTGATTCTTATTGGTACATTTCCAATCCAAAAAAAATCATCATGGATTTTTCTCAACAAAATCTTTATCCATTTAGTTTCATAGAATTCATATGCCGTAGCATACTCAACAATGGGGTGATCATTCCATTTAGTGTATTCATCCATGAAGGTTTCATCTAGTTTCAACATTGTGTCCATGTGCATACTTAACCTATCTAGTCCAATAGGTTCCTTCTTACAGTAGATGTAAGCCCTTATGTCTTCCACATGCATAATGCCCATAGGCGTGTGAGAGAATGCTCCCTCTAAATCATCTAGGGTTGATTTAAATGGGTGCCTCTTGAAAACATATCTCTTCTTTTTAGCAACATCATAAACAATAGGAGTGACCATGACTTACTTGTTAAACACTTTCTAAATGATCTTTGAGATATTCTAAAGGCTTATGAATCAACACAATGAGCTAGGGTTTCTGCAATTGAACAAATGCACTGCAATCACTGATAATTCAATCTTCAAATCTTCACAACAACTTCCAAGGCTCTTTCTACTCTCTAATCACTCTGAATATGAATGCAATGAGTGATCAAACAATCTTCTATGTACTTAAAGTGAGAAATTTTAAATTAATGCAAATTACGTAAACCAAGCTGTCACTTCAAAATTTCAAACATGAGCTATGCTAACAATTAGCATGTCCGCTCTTGCACAAAGGTTATTGTATACTCTAAAAGATTAAGTCCAAAGGTGCATACTCTGAGAATGAGTATACCAGCCATGTAGGGGTCTAGAACTAAATTAGCTCCCCCTATGACCTTGAGGGCCATTCATGCAGATGTAGAGGGTACATCCACTAAGGATGCATCCAATACATTCTCATCAAACTTGATCTTTGTTCCTTCTAACCAAATCAAGCTCGCATCTTCTGAGACTTTCACAAAATTAAATTCTCCTTCAGGATTCAATACTGGTTCTTCGGCCTTTTTAGGGCTCTCCTGACCTTGTGTCCTTGATTTACAGAACCTTTCTATATGTCCAGCCTTGTTACAAGAGTGACAAATGACTGGAGGTCTTCTATTTCTTAGCGCATTAGCATGAGTCGTCATTTTACATGTTCTGGCTGAGTGACCATTATAGTTACATATTTGACATGTAACATTCTAAGGACTTCTCATATTTGTCTGATTTTGATTCCTTTGATCATGAGGAATTATGTTCTTTTTACTAGTCTTGCAATTCATCTCTTTATGACCAAATCTATTACATGTAAAATAGTAACAATTAAAGGGTCTTACCTTTGTACAGTTCCTTGCAATGTGACCATTCTTGTTACATGCAAAATAGGTGCATTCTCCAGGCTTGTGCTCATTCTTAGGAGGTTCACCGTTGTCTTTGGTTTGATCTTCAATCTTTCCATTATTGTTAGAGTCCTTTTGTGTATCCTTTCTTGCTCGCATGTTATCAATCTGGTTTTGTGATTCATTGTATCCAATATAGCTAGTGTCTCCTTTGGATTTCCTTGCCTACAACTGAGATTCTATCAAATCAGAACTGGTGTGTAATTTGTGAATGTGATCCTTTGCTTCTTTCAATTTTGTTTCCAAACTTTCTTTGGTGTTTCTTAGTTCTAAGATATCCATGTTGGCTAGTCTTAGTTCTTCATTGAGTTGAAGATTCTCTTTGACCTATTCATTGTATGCTTCCTGATTCTTAATCAGTTTGTCATCAAATTCTTCAAGCTGTTCTTTTAAGGATGCATTTTATTCATTCAGCTTCTTGACCATTATTCCCAAATCACTAGTGGAACATTCTTTTAGATCCCTTCTTAGCCTTTTGATAACTAATTGTGCATCACTAACTCTTTCCTTTAGTTTTTCAATTTCTCTTTCTAAATTGTCTAGGTCTTCAAGAGTAGCTTCAAGATTTTTCTTTAGATGTTTCATTTCTTCTTTTCCCATGATCTCCTCAAGTGGTTAAACTTCTTTGCTGAGGACCAGAGCTCTGATACCAATTGTTAGGAATGGGAACATTGAGAGGTGGGGGGTGTTGGAAAAATGGTCAATGCTCCCCTCAGGATTTGTGACATGGTTTAATAGCCTCCCATGTCTTCTATAAATTTAGTGGTTGTATCAGGCATTAATAGGTTGATCTTTTGGTGCAACAACAACTACTACTTGTAACAAGTGGTATCAGAGCTTGGTCACAGGTTTGAATCCTTAAACCCTCAGGTAACGCTGAGGGGGAGATTGTTGGAAAAATGGTCAATGATCCCCTCAAGATTCATGACATGGTTTAACAACCTCCTATGTCCTCTATAAGTCTAGTGGTTGTATCAGGCATTAATAGGTCGATCTTTTGGTGCAACGACAACTACTACTTGTAACAGGGGGGTGACTTAGTGTTCATTGTATTTTGACTTTTGACTTTAATCTTTATGCTTAACTTAAATTCTTAAGTACTAAACTAAACATTCATATAAACATGAAACATGAAATAAACACATGACACCAATATGATTATGGGGAAACCCAAATAGGTAAAAACCCCGGTGGGAATTGACACCCACTAATATTCTATACTAATGTTTTGTGATCCTTGTTAGAAGATCCTTTACCCTATTAGGAGTAGCTTTACAATGCTTTAAGTATAGTAGAATTGGTTAAGGGTCGCACCCTATTAGGAGTCTTCTACAATGATCCCTATTATGGGAGTGGACTCACTATCCTAGAGCTCACTGCTCAAATGATGAAGGCTACAACCCTCTATTATCAGATACACACTATATTTGCTAGGTGAATTGTCACTGTCACACTGTTTGTCAGATCACTTCCTTTGATGCGCTAATGCTATGACCTCTAGAAAATATCTATTACATCTTATGCTCTCTTCACATACCTTTTCTCTGATTATCACAACTCTATTACAACTTCCATTCCAAATTCTAATTTCTGATCTTCAACACTTAGATAATTTATAATCTTCTCATCAGGTGCGTTCACTTCAAACTGCTATATGACTTTGTTTCGATAATGAAAACAATACATCAAGTCATATACTTCAGTATAGCCAACTTGCCAATAGACCTTGGTGTTTATCTCCTAGCATGGGGGAGTGGGCATTTTTGTATCCACATGGTTGGGTGGTAAATCTTTTATCGAGGTACTTTTCACAGTTGTAGAGCTTAAGGATTCCTGCTTGCATATGTTCCATTTTTTAAGAGAGAAGACCTTGTACTTATCTTCATTATTATCAAATGTAAAATTTATTGTTACCTCCCAAGAGGAGATGAATGTAATGTAATCATTAATGTATCTCAAAATGCTATATTTGGAATGAGTAGATTTAGGAAAAAGGAAAGGGGAAAATGCGAACTTTATGTAAATGATGTTTGTTGGAAAAGAAAAGGATTTAGTAAGATTTCAAGTAAAATGGTACATTTCTAATTATTGTTGATTAAGAAAAGCTAGTGAATCAAATGTGATGATATCCTACGTATAATGGCTCAAATTCTTAGATAAATATATTATGTGGTGTTGATTTTTTAAATGTTATATTATTCATGAAAGAATGCTTAGGAAATATAGATGGAATCAATTAGTTGGTAATCAAATGAAAGCATTTATATTTCTTCCTAAAGAAACTTCAAATGTTATGCTTTAAGAGTAATTATATTGTTAGTACACTTAATGAACTTAATGGTTTGTTCATTTACTAGTAGGGAACCATGAGAGAATTTTGAGTTAAACAATGTTTATGAATTGTTCATGGAAATCTTTTAAAGTTGAAATTTTTTCATAATATATCACTTACATTTTATTTTCTAAGAGAATATTTGTTCTCTTCCCCAGTTCCCTTGCAGGGCATGACATCTTTGGTATCAGAGCACTAAGTTTCTACACTGGGGCCCTGGAAATGTGGCCCATGCTTCTTAAAATTTATTAATCATTTAAGGAAAAAATAAAACTAAAACTAGAACCAAACTAGGAACTTTAAACTTATCCTTCTTCTTACTTATGGCAGGATGCCTCATGTGACCTTTAGTAAAAGGGGAGGTTCCCAAAATACCCCTCCTAGATCTCAATAGGAAAGTTCTCAAGAAGAAGAACAATATGAGGGTAGGGGGGATCAATCTAATAACTAATAAAGAGGTTTTCAGGGGGCTCAAGTAAATAAATTTTAGAGTAGATACTACAGAGGCTAGATGCAGGTCAGGATAGGGGTCACCGTGGGGAGACTAATGCCGCTCACCATGAGGAAAGAGAAAGGATACCTAAGGGAAGAGATCAAGCAGTAGAAGAGGATGCTTTGCATGGTTCTCACATGCAAGACCTTCTAAGGACTAACACAAACCCATTTAAGGGAACTCAAGGTGGATCTACCACTAAGACTTGGCTATTGGATTTGGAAAGGCTATTTTCAATGCATTCCTATAGCAGCAATACCAAGGCTCAGTTTGTAGTCATTCACCTTAGAGATTTTGATTCAACATGGTGGGAAATAGAGAAAGAGAAAATTCACATAGATATAACCAATCTTTCATGGGAACTATTCCTATAACTCTTTCAAGCTAGATTTCTTTCTGACCACTAGAGGTGGGAAAGAGCTGAAGAGTTTCACAACTTAAGCTAGTTAACTATGTCATTGATGACTATGAGAGAAAGTTCTTCAAACTAAAGCCATAATCAAGATATAAAGATGATGAACCCATGCTGACTCAACACTTAGAGGCCTCAATGTCCTATTAGCCAACAATGTACAACTCTTTGAACCTCAGACAATGAATGATGTAGTCTTCAAAGATCGTATTGTGGAACACAATACAAGCTTGAGTTTGGGAGGTCAGATAAGTATCCATGGAGGTAATTCTTCTCAAGCTGAGATAGGATTCAAGGGAAACTAATCTTAAAGAATACCTGGCCCTAAGAACTATCCTTTTGCATCAAAAGGAAGTCAAAACCACCAGAAAAGGAAATTTTAGGACAACTTCAACAATAAGAATGGGGGTTCTCATTCAAGTAATTCTCACAACTGGAAGTGTGCAAAGTGATATCTGAACCCTCAACCAACTCAGAGTATGCCTCAAAATTTTGGTTGGGGTAGTTATCAGTAGTCCAACACACCTTCTGCAGGAAGGAATTTTGTTAAGAATACAAGATGTTACTCTTGTGGTCAACATGGTCATATTGCAGTTAACTATCCTCAAAAATCTACCCCAGTAGCTAGCTATAGATAGACTGCTTTAGAACCCATAGTAGGTGATGCAGGTAGAACTCACTGCATATTCACCACATTAGATCATAGATAGGCTAATCACTAGGGACTAGTCATCGAAACCCCAGGTTTGTTAAGAGGTATCTCTACCACTATATTATTTTATTCAGGAGCAACAAATTCTTTTATTTCTCCTTCTTTAGTAGAGTAGTGTGGGATGACAATAGTAATGTAGGAAGATAGGTGGCAGGTTGAGCTAGCCTCTGGGGCAAGAATAGCCTCCAATTCTTGTGTCCAAAATTGTAAGTGTTATACACTAAGTTTGCATCTCTATCTCAAGCTCTCTTAGTTTTGATAACCTAGTATAACTTTGGAATCATCTCCAGGTTGTGGGACCTATGCTAACTGAGATGAGACCTCTAGGTTCTAGGCTGGTTCCTCTTGGATAATCACCTTAATTTTCTTCTTGACAGGAAAAGTAAAGCTTTTGAGGGAAAGGGATGGAATGAATGCTTGAAAGAGAAATGACTAAAAGAAAACTATCCTACTAGGTGATACATCAAATTTAAGGTTTGGATCTCAGTATAAGAGGAATGAAATCAATGAAGAGCTTAGGTCTAATAAATCACAACTCACTGAATAGGCTTGCATAAGTAATTCATAGAAGGGACTGTAAATAAAAGAGGGTATTAAGGGAAAGAGAAATTCCTTCACAATGATGACACTCTTAAGGTTTAGACAAACAATCTATGACCTGCAAGCAAACATTCACCTCTGCAACTAGGTATATGAATGAGACAAGATTGTCAAGGGGTTAGGGTATACCCACAAAAACATTCACATCCAATCATCCACAATGACACACAAAATTGTAGAAATAAAGAAGGATCAAGGACTCTAAGTATCACTGAGAAAACATACAAATACTCCAATCCAATAGGAGATAACTCACACCAAAAGGTATAGGGACATAAACAAAATGTCACAAGATGTCTTTTATATATGACTTATCAATGGGAATTTACAACTGTAGAAGTTAAAGGGGCAAAGAAAATGCCACAAATAGCTCTTTAGAAAGGTAAATTTCTATTACAATTGTCTAACTCTCTTTCTTTAGGCTCTAAAAAAAAACTATATATATCACTGCTCGCAGGCAGGAACAAAATATCTAATTAGGGTTATAGATTTTGCATAGGTGTAATAAACCCTAAATCTATCAAAATTTGTCATAAATGCACATGAAAATATCCCAGCTGATTAGATTTTTTGTTAGTGTGTCTACTTCATGCTTATTCCTGCAAAAAATCTAGCCGCCATGATCCATCTACCTTCTTGCAACTTGGGCTTGCCATAACTGTTCCAATTTAGTACTGTGAGATATTTGAATTTAAAAAATTGATACAACGGTCATAGGTGGCATTGAAATTTCCCATCGATGGTCGACATTCAAAAACCAATCTCACTTTAAAACACGGCCGTCAGATCTTTCCTATTTACCTGGGCTCGGTAGTTGACTGGAAAACTAACCTTAAGTCTACCTCGAGTTCCAACTTTTCCTTTGTCACTGAATCACATAACTTTTTAACTAACTCGGGCTCTTCCTGGTGATTACACGACTGAAGCCATGAACCTGGGTCCACCTTTCCACCTGTCATTCTCTTATTCACTCTTGACTTCTCTGTAAGCATACACCTCAACAAGTTCTGACATGGTCCCACTGAAGACAAGATTTCCATCTAATGGCGGGTGCATGATCTCATGGCCCCCAAATATTCCTTCTGATCATACACCCACCATAGATCTTCATTAAACTAGGACCCCACTGACACATTAGTCCACCTGGAAATCTTCATTAGCATGCATCAACCAATCACATTTGAACACATAAGCACACCTGGCAACATGGTCCCACAGGCTTTCTCTTCACTTCGACCAATAAGAAGCTAACAAATCACCTGACTTGGCACTAGACCCACTGACAAGTTTGAACACTTGGAAAATCTGATGGCTGATTCATAATCTCATGTGTCAGAAAAACCCTTCGCGAAGATATGCCAGCCATTGATCTTCATCCTCCTGACGTCTCTGCAGACAAACTAACACAGTCCCACTGCAGCATCCAAGTCATCGTCATGTGAACCAATGAGAAATGAGCACACCATCATCTGAGGACCCACCTACAAGGCTCTGACAATAAAGCAAGATCAACGGTTGGTGCATAATCTCATGGCTCTGACACAACGCATGAGATCATGCGCCAGCCATCGGATCAAAAGGAAGCTAGTCTACCGGCGCACTCTGACAAGCTTTACAAATCATCACCTCTGGCCAATGAAAAAATTCCACATGGGATAATGTGGAAATGGACCCACACAAGGTTTGAAGCACTACAGACTTGGAAGATCTAACAGTTGTCTCAAGATCTCAAGCTCTGACACCGGCCCATGCAAAGATATGCCAGCCGTTAGATCTTCTTTAACTGCGACCCCAAAAATTAAGACCGCCAGAAGATTTAGCGATCATGTGACTGAAGAGAAGTTAACATTCACTAGGTTTCAATATATTATGCAGTGACCGGGAAACATTTAGCGAATGGGAAACACTACAATTGCTAAGTCGCCAAAAAAAGGGGACCGCCGGAAAGAACGAAGGGGCCTGAACCCACCGATAGATTAGGATTTTGTAAAGCAAGGAAGATCAACAGTCATCCCTAGACCGCGATCTTAAATAGGATGCATCTTGGGCTGCCGGTATAGCGAGGACCATCAGATCTCGCTGGGATTTAGTGGCTTAGGAAAATAAAAGTGCACCGAGACTTAGGAAGTATTTCACGCATGGGGTAAATTGAAGATTTAAGTGGCCGCCAAAAGGTAATGAAAAATTAGAATAGGCCAAGAGGTTTTTAAGGGTTTAAAGCCTACAACAGCTAGTTTTATGAATATTTGCAGGGCTTCTTTGCATAACCAGGGGCCTAAAATAATTTACAGAGACCAGAGAATAGGGTAGAAAATCATGAAATTTTTAGAGATGCTTGGCAGGGATGAAACAGAGGTCCTGAGGTAGACATTGGTCAAATTTGAATGGAGATGAAAATTTGGGTAACAGTAAGTTAGAGCTAGGACCTTTCTTCACCTTAGTTGATCTTTGAGCGATTCCTTTAGGTTCATATGGAGTAGTTTTGTGTATGGATTGGTTGGATACTCACACAACTATTTTGGATTGTATAAGCAAGAACATTCAATGTTTAGATGATTTACGAGAACCTAAGAAGATTTTTAGGGTGCAATGACCCATCTCCAAGGCTCTATTTGTGCATCAACTATCATCAACTCAATAAAGTCACAATAAAAAATTGGTATCCTTTATGCCGTATTGATGATCTATTTGATCAGATGAAAGGGGAAAAATTATTTTCAAAGATTGATCTCAAGTCAGGGTATCATCAACTCAGAATTCGGGAAGCCGATATTCATCGAACATCTTTTCGCACTAGATATCTTCACTATGAGTTCACTATGGTACCATTTGGATTAAAAAACACTCCCTCTATATTTATGAGCTTAATGAATGGGGTTTTTAGAATCTACTTGGATAGATTTGTGATAGTTTTCTTGGATGATATCTTAGTGTTCTCTAAAACTCCTGAACAACATGAGATTCATCTTCTCCAAGTATTGCAGTGCCTTAGTGAAAACCAACTCTATGCCAATGAAAAGAAGTGAAAATTATTTCAGATAGAGGTTAAGTACCTTGGGCATGTCATCTCATGAAATGGCATGGCTGTTGATCCAACCAAAATTCAAACCATAGTGGAGTGGCCAACTCTGACTAACGTCCCCAAAGTTCACAACTTTATGGGACTGGTTGGCTATTATAGACGATTTGTTAGGGAGTTCTCTTGGATAGCTTATCCCATTACTTCCTTGCAAAGGAAAGGAAATAAATTTGTATGGTTAGAAAAGTGTGAGGCTAATTTCCAGTGTTTGAAGGAAATATTAACCAGTGCTCCAATCTTGGTGGTTCCCAAACCATTGGGAAACTTTGTAGTTTGTACAGATGCATCACTGGAAGGGATTGGGGCAGTCCTTATGCAAGAAGGGAAAGTTGTTTCTTATGAGTTTAGGAAGCTTAAAGATCATGAGCTCAACTACCCCACCATGATCTAGAGCTTGCAAGGATAGTTCATGTCTTAGTGGAATGGAGGCATTTTCTATTGGGGCATAAGTTTAAACTCCATACAGATCATCGAAGCCTTCAATATATCTTCTCTCAACCTAACCTCAATGCTAGACAACAAAGATGGATGGAATTCTTATGTGAGTATGACTTTAAGGTTAAGTATATCTAGGGGAAGAAAAATGTGGTGGCAGATGCCTTGAACAGGCACAGGCATGGTTTGTCGACACTTTCTTTGAATATAGATTTAGAGAGGCTCTCACTTTCAATTCTTGGTATCAAGAGGTAGAAGCAGAATTAGAATCAATAACACCCTTGGAGGGTCATTTTTTAGGATATTCCTTGGATACCCAAGGGTTGTTGCTACAACAAGACATAATTTATGTGCCCATGTCAGGAGATCTGTGTGAGCTTATCCTTTCAAAAAGCCACCAAGCTCCCTATTTGGCACATCTAGGGGTAAAGACAATGTATGCTGACCTATGCCAATTATATTGTTGGTTTGGAATGAATAGAGATATAGTAGACTATGGCAAGATGTTTGGAATTATAGAGAGTGAAAGCAAAGCATCAACATCCAGTAGGTCTTTAGCAACCTCACCATGTGCCAGAGTGGAAATGGGACATCATTTCTATGGATTTTATTGTGGGACTTCTAGTTACCCCTCAAAGACATGACGCTATCATGGTAATTGTTGATAGGCTTACCAAGGTAGCTCATTTCTCTCCCATGTAGTCTTCTTATTCCGCAACATCGGTAGACAGGGTGTTTATGAAGGACATTGTGAGACTCCACCAAATCCCTAGAAAGATCATATCTAATCATGATCCAAAATTCACATATGCTCTTTGGACTTCACTTCAACACACTTTAGGGACTCAGTTCAACTTCAGTTTAGCCTATCATCCTGAGACAGATGGGAAGACCGAGTGAGTCAATCAGGTTCTTGAGGACATGCTTAGGATGTATGTCATGGACAAACATATCCATTGGGAAGAGTATCTATATTTGGTGGATTTTTCTTATAATAATGGTTATAAAAGTTCCATATGAATGTCTCCTTTTCAAGCTCTGTATGGTCATTTGTGCCGTACTCCTTTGATTTTGGATTGTTTGGAGGATAGGGTACTTCTAGGCCCTAAGATGTTACAAGATATGGAGTAGCAGGTTAAGCATATTAGAGAGCATATTTTGACAGCTCGGGATAGGCATAAGAAGTATGGAGATTCTCATAGGACCAATGTTCACTTTTGCTCTAGGAGATAGATTTTTTCTTAGGGTGCACCCACGAAAGAGTCCAATCCATTAAGAAAAAGGCTCCAAGTTGGCACCTCGATTTGTTCACCCTTTTGAAGTCCTAGAGAGGTTAGGACTAGTAGCTTATTGGATCACCTTGCTACCCAACCTTGCTGGTATTCATGATGTATTTCATGTTTTAGTTCTTAGAAAATATATTCTTGATGTGACTCATGTTTTGGATTGGAATGCATTACAGATAGTGAACGACCAGCTGGCTTTAGATCCTATATGCATTTTGCAGCAATGGACATTGACCCTCAGGGGCCACACCATAGATCAAGAAAGGGTCCAATGGGACCCCAATGATGATTCCTCATCCACTTGGGAGGATGATGTTAGACTTAGAGATTCTTATCCTTATCTATTTGTAGGTTTCCAGGAGTAAGCCTAATTCTAGGGAGGGAAGATGTAATACCCTCTTAGATGGTGATACTTGGACTTTTATTTAGACATTTTGCATTATGATGGCTAGAACTATATGTTTATAGTTATGCTCATTTAGATGATGATATACTTATTATATGCTTAGACACACTCATTTATGATTACCATTTATATGTTTATGAAGTTGGAAATCATCTATCTTGACATGTTTTATAGAGCTAACCCAAGGATTTGAATCTAACCATTATTATCTATGATGCTTTATGTTTCATGCATATATGTCTGATGTGTTTTCATGACTCAGGATGAAGTTTTAGTTACTCACTTAGTTGAGTTCCACATGATGTATCGATCCTAGTCATTTGTTTGCATATGTCTGATTGGATGTATATATATATTTGCACATGTATCTTTTCTCAATGATGCAAGATTGTAGGTATTAGGCATCATCTCCACCTAGTCTCATAGGTCTGAGTGATACCTCAAATCCTCAATCATTGTTGTTGTTATGGAGATATAACTAAGGTTCCATGATAAATAACTCTACCTCTGACCATGTTGTCCATAGGTGGGGAGTTCCTGAGTTAGTCCTTTGTATTGATGATGCATTGTTATTGTGTATATCAGTTTGTTGGATTATGTGGATCTGATTTCTTGCATGTTTGAAAGTATGATGTTGTGACATGGTAAGTTGAATTGTGTTTATGGTATCTTCTATTGTATGTTAGTAGTTACCCTATATATATGTATGTATGTATGTATGTATGTATGTGTGTGTGTGTGTGTGTGTATATATATATATATATATATATATATATATATATATATATATATATATATATATATATATATATATATATATATATATATATATATATATATATATATATATATATATATATATATATATATATGTATGTATGTATGTATGTGTGTGTGTGTGTGTGTGTGTGTGTGTGTGTCTATATATATATATATATATCATGGTTGTATTTTGTGTGGAATATGATTTAGTAATTGATTTAATAATAATATTCATAATAATTAGATGCTTATGTTATTATTAATAGTAATGTGTCTTGATTATGTATTTGTAAAAGATAAAATATGGATGGGGTCCTAGAACAATGATTTGCACATAAAAGAGACCCCAAAGCCAATACCTTATACTTACATAGAATTGTATTGATATGGAAAGTAAATGTAGAAGGCTAATGTTGAAATGAAGAAATAAGAGTACTTACCTCCAAAAAGAACCTGCTAAAAACCTTGTCAAATAGTCTCAGAAATTGTCAATTTCCCAAATTCTAAACTGAAATGACAAGATCTACAAAACCTAGAAATATTTTTCTTTTCTGAGCCAGGTCATCCTTGACCTAGATAGCGGGGCAAGGTCTTACCCTAGGGCAAGATCCTACCCCCACTAAAGGTTGTCCTTAACCCAACTGCTTCGATAGAAATTCTATTTGTGGATTTTAGAAGTTCAGCAAAAGGGGTATCTAGATCTTCACTTTAATTCACCGCCCCGCACTTGTACCTACAAGAAAAATGGTTTTTTTGTTGGGGGAGGGGTTTGCCTTAGTCAAACCCCAGTTTGGAATCAACCTTAATAATGTAATTGAAATAGAGAATGCTAACAAGTAGTAGAAGTAGATCTAACAATGAAGCTATGTTGTTCAATAGATATGCAATTGTATTTCAAATGTAAAAAAGTATGTTGATATGAAAGCTTGAACATAACATTAACAAATGTAAATCAAAACCTCCATGATTGTATGCTTGGAATCTACCTTGAGGGAAGAATGCATGGATCTTGAAGATGAAAAAAGGATCTTGAAGGAAGATCACACCACCATGATGGCTAGATCTAAGGTTTTGAATGATGAATCTCAAATTATTGAACCAAATCCCTTCAAAGGCTTGAATGCTTGAATCCTTTATCTTCAATGGAGAACTTGGATGCTTGAATGGATGATGAATTTTCTTGAGAATGGATGCTTTCTTGATCTCTTTGAGAAAACTTTGAGCACCTGATCTCCCAAAAACTTGATGCATTGATCATGAAAATGGATGCTAAAACTTGATAGAGAAAATGAGAGGAGGCTTCCTTTTATAGTGATCTATGGAAAAAACTTCTAGAGAGGCCAACATTGGAGAATTAAATCCTAGTTAACCTCAACCCCTAGAAATGGACCTAGATTAAATACAATTTAAGGATTTACCATTTCGAAACTCGAAATGGCCGACCCAGAAGTGGAAAAAGGAACTTTCCAAAGCCCGACATCCTGTAACTCTCAAAATCTAAAAATTGAACTTTGGGTCAGGGATGAGGTAGACTCCACCCTACGTCAGGGTCAAGGTCATCCCTAACCTAGGTTGGGGTCTAGGTCATCCTTGACCCTACCCAATCATCTTTGACCTAGACATTCAGAAAATCCAGATTCTTAGAGAAAATTGTTAGAAAAGGGCTAGAAATAGAGGGGAGAGAAGCAGAACAGGGGGGAAATAGCTAGATACATTCAAAGACCCAATCAAGGAACTTGAAATGACCCTAGACCACTTACTCAGAGGACTAAATGATCTTAACATGGAGGTACTTCCATTTTAAGATGATACATTAAGCCCCCACTTTAGCAAGAGTATGGACTCGATGAAAACTCTTGGTAAAGGAGAAGAAAGAAGAGATCCAAGTGGATTTGCAATGAGATAAAATAATACTTAGCTAAGGAAACAAGCCTCCAAGATAAGGATTCTAACTCAACATATACATACGAAGGTGTGAAAACAAAAAATAAAACTGAAACAACACAACAGAGTGGTTAGTACTAAAACAAACCCAAATCAACTAGCACAAGAAACCTTACTAAGAAATATTTCTCATACTAATATCATATTTGAAAAGCTATCATAAAAGCATAAATGTTTACATAAGAAAGACAAGAGCAACACTATAAATAACATAGCTTCATGATCCCGTCCTACTAGCATGAGAGCGAAAAGAGGGAAAGGAAAAAGAGTGATTACCTCACCCAGTAAGATGCCTACCTTACCATGAATCACCAAGGGAGGGAGAGACAAATAGGTGGCCAAACTTGATATTTCACCCATAAACTGTACTTGCAATCATAATACATCTTCTGACATCTTCTGGAATACCCATAGATCCACCTTCTTGTACCACTATGAATATAAAATGCATGTCTCCTCAAGATTTAGCAACTTATGTGTGTTACCTTTGGAAGATTTAGCATATTGGAAATGCACGTCTTTTTAGGATTTAGCAACTTATGTGCGTTACCTTCAGAAGATTTAGCATACTTTAAATTTAAAATGCGTGTCTCTTCAGGATTTAGAAACTTATGTGTGTTACCTTCTGAGATTTAGCATATATATATATAAATAACTATTATACAAGGGAGACCCTATATATGCCCCCCTCCTTATTGTGGCTATCTACTAGACATGATAAGGAAGAGGAGGAGGATACCTACTTCACAATACAAGGAGATATCCTATTTAGCAAAAATGAATACCATATTCTTAGTGACGGATATTGATCCCTACATCCAAGAGTATAGATAATCATGAAAAGGATATGTCACTCATGGAAAAGAATCCTCAATGAAATAGATCTTATCAACAAGACTCCCACCATAGAGGAGTGCTTTATATAAAATATCAACTTTCAAAGATAAATCGAGTGGGAACAAAGATTCAATCATCAAGCCCCCTATAAAAAAGGAGGAAGAGGAATCTTTGGAATGAGGGAAACAACTCCAAGACCAAAGCAAGGGTAAGATTTTATAAAGAACATAATTTGCAACATAGAGAAGAGGTGATGACCTAGGACAACAACCTCTCATAAAAAGATTATCCATAGTCAAAACATCCATCAATATGATGAAGTAATATTGCAATATAAACAAATACCACTAAGCTAAGCATTTATATTTCTTCCTAAAGAAACTTCAAATGTGATGCTTTAAGAGTTAATTATATTGTTAGTAAACTTAATGAACTTAATGGCTTGTTCATTTTCTAGTAGGGAACCATGGAAGAATTTTGAGTTAAACAATGTTTATGAATTGTTCATGCAAATATTTTAAAGTTCATATTTTTTCATAATTCATCACTTAGGTTTTCTTTTCTAAGAGAATCTTTGTTCTCTTCCTTAGTTCCCTTGTGGGGCATGAAAAGTTATACCATTAATAAATTTACTAGGAAAGGGGGATATAAAACATTAATCAAGATTAATTGATGCTTCACCCATGCTGGTAGTGCTTGTATAGGCTAGGGATGAGAGTGAGAGAAGGTGACTTTGTGATGGCACAATTGAACAACCTTGTCTTCATGGAATGGTGTTTGGTTCTGCATATGCCTATTTGGGTGCTAGGGTCTAGAGTTGACAACTAGGAGATGACTATGTGAGGGCTATGTGATGATATTCACCTAGCTTGTAGCATAGATCCTTCACACTCTTGTTTTCTTGTGCCTCTGGTAGTCTTGATTGTCTTATGGTCTTTTATGTTTCATGGATACTTTTGGGAAGGGTTTTATCACCTTAGGTTGGTCCTAGATGTTACCTCTTATGTGGGTCTTGGTTTATATCTCTCAGCTCAGGGGAGTTGGCCTACTAGTACCACATGGTTGGGTGGTGTCACTACAACATTTAGGGTCAAATTTTGACGCCAATTTATGATGCCACTACAATTTGTGTTTTTTTTTGTTTTTTTTTTTGCAAGTGCCCCCGACGGTGTCATAATAGTGATGATGATGTCGTAGTTGCAACACCCATTTGGTTATAAACAAAAAAAAAAGAAAAAGAAAGTGTCATTTGTAATTTTTGTGAATTCAAATAGCCATCGTGAAGATGACACTTCACTTTTGCATGGCATGAAGAGAGGATTTGAGTTTGGCATGCATGAAGAGACTGGCACCATGTGGGAAGAGGGCACTAGCACTTGAGGTAGGCATTCAAGCTTTGTTTTCTCATTAAATCAATTTCATTTTGATGGCATTTGTTGATTTAATGACACAATATAAATGTTAATAGTGGCATTTTTGACATCTTAGCATTTGGAATGCTTGATCACCCGTGACCTTTAAGAGCTAGGGAATCATTGCTATTACCTTCAAGGCATTGTGTGAAGTGTTTGATCTCTCTTTATTTATTTATTTGTTGATATTCACTATGTGGTACTCCCTGTTTATGATCATTTCATGATGAAATGTCTTGGTGGCTTGTGGGATGCAAGCTAGGGCATCATACATTGTTTATGATTTCACTGTTTAATAATGGCATTGTTTACATCTTTTCATTTGGAATGCTTGATGACCCATGAGCTTTGAGATCTAGGGCATCATTTCTATTACCTTCAAGGCAGTATGTGAAGTGTTTAATCTCTCTTTATTTGTTTTTCTATTGATATTCACTACGTGGTACTCCCTGTTTATGATCATTTCATGAGGAAATGTCTTGATGGATCATGAGTTGCAAGCTAGGGCATCATACATTGTTTATGAGCTCACTGCTTAATACTGGCATTGTTTACATCTTTTTATTTGGAATGCTTGATGACTTGTGAGCTTTGAGAGCTAGGGCATCATTTCTATTACCCTCAAGGCATTGTGTGAAGTGTTTAATCTCTCTTTATTTGTTTTGCTATTAATATTCACTATGTGGTACTCCCTGTTTATGATCATTTCATGAGGAAATATCTTGATGGCTCGTGGGCTACAAGCTAGGGCATCATACATTTTTCATGAGCCCACTGTTTAATACTGGCATTATTCATGACCTCACTGTTTAATATCTGGCATCATGCAAACATACATTAATACACTTACTATTTTTAATTTGAGCTTGGGCATCATGCAATGTTATTGTTTTCATTGCATGCTTGTTGCTATTGTGCACCATATATTGTTTTATACACTTTTTATTTCATTGAGACCGTGAGCTTGGTATTTGTAATGTATTTTTTGTTATTGGATCGATGCTACCATGTTGTTGAGTTTGTGTATGGCTTGACTATGAACATGCATAATTGTAGATGAGAATCAGTAATATGGTACCAAGAACTACTTAGATCCTTTGGATCTAACCTCATCTTTTCCTTCCTTGTAGGTTTTGGATCATACAAGAGCGTACTAGATTGAACCCTAGGTCAACACTTCATTACTTCAGACAATGTATGGTACCTTCATTATTCATGTTCATCCACTTATGTATGTTTCCATTTATTCATATTCTTCTGAAAGTTGGTCATTAGTGACCATATAGGACCATTCTTGATGTTTTTGGGTAATTTGATGAGAAGATGTAAATAGGGACATTAGTAATAAAATAGGGATACCTTAATAGGGATATATTAAGATTAATATCGTAAGTAAAAAAATTACACAGTGGCATTTAGATTAAGTACAATATGAATTCACATGCCTTTAATTATGATACACTTTTGAAATTATCACTTATTGGTCATTTGACAATTCAAGATATAAGTATCAGAATATAAATTTTTGTAAAAGGAAGAAACACATATGTATCATCATTTAATACAAAATATAAAAGTATCCCACAAATAAATAGTTGCTATAATTATAACAACCATCCTCTAATCCCATAGTGCACTAGTCTCAAGGTAAGAACTATTTACTTAAGCCATCATATAAGTATTATCCTAAAGTTTAAATAGACATTGACTATGGATATACAACACTATGCCATAATAAATTACAGAGTTTCACTACAGTTTCTATGTCCACTTACAATCATCCTACTACTTACACTATAATTTCTATGTCCACTTACAATAATAAATTATATAGCTTCACTACAATTTCTATGTCCACTGCCATTAAAATATATCACTCCTCCTATTATATAAGCATCCTTCTCATTAAGTGTTGCCATTAAAATATATCACTCCTCATGTTATATAATCTATATGCATACTTGTTTAAAATGCCATAATTATTGCTCTTAAATATTATTACCATTTCACTCAAATTTACATGACATTAAAGCCAAGCCCAAAATGTATACATACGTGTAAGTATAGGAGACGCTAGATTCTGCAACTATTGAAAAAAAAAAAATATACCAATAACAGCTTACGAGAAACTATACTTGTGCTTACCACACCATACCTCAGCATTATAATGCTTATCATTTTCAAGCTTCAGCGAGACTTCATACCACACATTGTTTGTAAATTTGTATGCAACAATCTCTTTTGCGCGTTTTCAAGAGTTTTCCCACCAATACAAGCATAAATAACACATTGAATGTAATCTATGAACACTGCGTGGTATGAAGTCTCACTGAAGCTTGAAATATATCGCTCCTCATTTTATTTTCAAAATTAAATTCAAATATTTCTCAAAACATTTATTCTTATAGAATTAAGATATCCTTATCTCAATAATAAAATAATCTTACATAATAGCTTTTGAATCACATTAACACACACCCATGTTTTGTAGCATAGTTCATTTTAGAAGTGTATGGCTTGTCTATGCACATGCATAATTGTAGATGAGGATCAGTAATAGGGTGCTAGGCATTACTTAGATCCTTTGGATCTAACCCCATCTTTTCCTTCCTTGCAGGTTTTGGATCATACAAGAGCATACTAGATTAAACCCCGGTGAGCACCTCATTACATCAGGCAATGTCTGGTACCTTCATTATTTATGTTCATCCACTTATGTATGTTTGTATTCATTCATATTCTTTTGAAATTTGGCTATTAGCGACCATATATAATTATTCTTGATGTTTTTGGGTCATTTGATGAAAAGATGTAAAAGTTTCTTAAAAGTTTATATTTTTTATTTCAATTTTTAAAATCATCAAATGAATAAAATTTAAAGACAACAAATTAAGATAATCTTTGTCTTCACTTAAATAAAAAAACGTAAAGCTCATAAAGCAGGGTAAAAATATAAAGCTCATAAAGCATGGTAAAAGAGGGCCCTAACATGTTGTAAAATGGGAAAGTTGCCACCTTGCATTGCTCTTCATATGGCAGTTGCTAAAGAATTATGTTATAAAATTTCAAGGCATGAAATTTCATACTTTTTGACATCATACTTTTTTCTCCTTAGCATTGAGTTTACAATGTGGGGGAGTCGAAGAAAATATATGTACAGTTATAAAATTTTATGCCTTGAAATTTGGCATGAAATTTTATAACATAGTTCCTTAGCATTTGATCTTTATATGGAAACCATGACTTGAGGTAGGCATTTGAGCTTTGTCTTCTCATTAACTCAATTTCATTTTGATGGAATTTGTTGATTTAATGGAAAAATATGAATGTTAATACTGGCATTGTTTACATCTTTGCATTTGGAATGCTTGATGACCCATGAGCTTTGAGAGCTAGGGAATTGTTGCTATTACCTTCAAGGCATTGTGTGAAGTGTTTGATCTCCCTTTATTTGTTTTTTTGTTGATATTCACTATGTGGTACTCCCTGTTTATGATCATTTTATGAGGAAATATCTTGATGGCTCACGGGCTGCAAGCTAGGGCATCATACATTGTTCATGAGCTCATTGTTTAATATTGACATTGTTTACATCTTTTCATTTGGAATGCTCGATGACCCATGAGCTTTGAGAGCTAGGGCATCGTTTCTATTACCTTCAAGGAATTGTGTGAAGTGTTTGATCTCTCTTTATTTGTTTTGTTATTCATATTCACTATGTGGTACTTCCTGTTTATGATCATTTCATGAGGAAATATCTTAATGGCTCATGGGCTGCAAGCTAGTGCATCATACATTGTTTATGAGCTCACTATTTTAACTGGCATTGTTTACATCTTTTCATTTGGAATACTTGATGACCTATGAGCTTTGAGAGCTAGGGAATTGTTGCTATTACCTTCAAGGAATTGTGTGAAGTGTTTGATCTCTCTTTATTTGTTTTGTTGTTGATATTCACTATGTGGTACTCCTTGTTTATGATCATTTCATGAGGAAATGTCTTGATGGCTCACGGGCTACAAGCTAGGGCATCATACATTATTCATGAGCTCACTGTTTAATACTAGCATTATTTACATCTTTTCATTTGGAATGCTTGATGACTTGTGAGCTTTGAGAGCTAGGGCATCATTTCTATTACCTTCAAGGCATTGTGTGAAGTGTTTGATCTCTTTTTATTTGTTTTTCTATTGATATTCATTATATGGTACTCCTCGTTTATGATCATTTCATGAGGAAATGTCTTGATGGCTCATGGGCTACAAGCTAGGGCATCATACATTGTTCATGAGCTCACTGTTTAATATCTGGCACCATGCAAACATACATTAATACACTTACTGTTTTGAATTTGAGCTCGAGCATCATGCAATGTTATTGATGTCATTGCATGCTTGCTTCTATTGTGCACCATATATTATTTTATACACTATTTATTTCAATGAGACCATGAGCTTGACATTTGTAATGTATTTTTTGTTATTGGATCAATGCTACCATGTTGTTGAGTCTGTGTAAGACTTGCAAGGTTTTACCCCAAAATTTATCAGTAATCAAATAGGGACATCAGTAATAAAATAATACACTTACTATTTTGAATTTGAGCTCAGGCATCATGAAATGTTATTGTTGTCATTGCATGCTTGCTACTATTGTGCACCATAGCAACAAAAAGAATGCAATGTTATGAAATTTTGGGATTAAATTGGTGAGCTTGTATACTTTCTCCATTTTAAACTAACCTATGACTTCAAAGGAGGAATTATGAAATATAGTTGTAGGTGGTTATCTCTTGTATAATGATAGAGGAGTCAAAGGTAATGATCAATGAGGTTGCTGCTATTAGATCATACATATATTAATACAATTACTATTTTGAATTTGAGCTCGGGCATCATATATTGTTTTATACACTATTTATTTCATTGAGACCATGAGCTTGGCATTTGTAATGTATTTCCTGGCGTTATGTAAAGTGTTTGATCTCTCTTTATTTGTTTTGTTTTGCATATACCTTCTCTGATCAACTCTAATATGCACAGGTGATGAACATTAATATTTTCCTAAGTAGTATTGTGAGCTTTCCTTCCAACACATGTACTGTTGTGAAAATCATCACAAGTCCATTTGTTGTAGGAAAGCTCACAGTACACATGTCTGGATGTCTGCATGTCTTTCACTTGTTCATATACCAAATGATGAATGCTCAATTATTGTAATGGAAAATCATTAGAACTGTCCATATAGGACCTTCATTATTTATGTTCATCCACTTATGTATGTTTGCATTCATTTATATTCTTCTAAAAGTTGGCTATTATCGACCATATAGGACCATGCTTGATGTTTTTGGGTCATTTGATGAAAAGATGTAAATAGGGACATCAATAATAAAATAGGGATTGTTGTCATTGCATGCTTGTTGTTGTTGTGCACCATATATTATTTTATACACTGTTTATTTCATTGAGACTGTGAGCTTGGTTTTTCTTTCAGAAGTGTATGGCTTGACTATATACATGCATAATTGTAGATGAGGATCAGTAATAGGATGCCATTCATTGCTTAGATATTTTTTATCTAACCTGATCTTTCTTTTCTTTATAGCTTCTAGATCACACAAGGGCACACTAGATTCATACCCAGGTAAAAAAATTCATCGCTTCAGGCAATGTCTAACACCCTTATTATTTATGTTCATCCTCTTATGAATGCTTGTACTCTTGCATTTTCTTCTGAAAGTTATTTTCCTTGTATAGTATATACAAGTTATTTTTCATATATATATATATATATATATATATATATATATATATATATATATATATATATATATATATATATATATATATATATATATATATATATATATATATATATATATATATACACACATGTAATCTTTAGATGCAAAAATTTCTAAGGATTAAACATAAGTCTAAGTTCCCAAAACATTACTAAGGATTGAACATAAGTCTAAGTCCCCAAACCTATTGTTCTATGTGTATAAAACAATATATGGTGCACAACAATGGCAAGCATGCAATGACAGTAATAACATTGCATGATTCTCGAGTTCAAATTCAAAATAGTAAGTGTATTAATGTATGATCTAATAGCAGCAACCTTATTGATCATTACCTTTCACTCCTCCATCATTATAGAAGAGATAACTACCTACAAGTAGGGCATCATGCATTGTTTATGAGCTCATTGTTTGAGCACCTCATG
This sequence comes from Chamaecyparis obtusa, assembly GCA_027943335.1. Lineage (NCBI taxonomy): Eukaryota > Viridiplantae > Streptophyta > Pinopsida > Cupressales > Cupressaceae > Chamaecyparis > Chamaecyparis obtusa. The sequence continues at coordinate 27,630 of BSBK01004123.1, forward strand.
TCCCTATTTGAGTGGTCGGTGCTCAAACAATGAGCTCATAAATAATGCATGATGCCCTAGCTTGCAGCCTGCAAGCCATCAAGACATTTCCTCATGAAATGATCATTAATGGGGAGTACCACATAGTGAATATCAACAACAAAACAAATAAAGAGAGATCAAACACTTCACACAATATATGTTGTTTTATAAGATTTTATTAAGACTAAATATATTGCTTATGAACTCACTGTTTGAGCACATCATGTCCCTATTTGATTGGTAGGTGCTCAAACAGTGAGCTCATAAATAATGCATGATGCCTTAGCTTGCAGCCCGCAATCCATTAAGAAATTTCCTCATGAAATGATCACAAATGGGGAGTACCACATAGTGAATATCAACAACAGAACAAATAAAGAGAGATCAAACACTTCGCATAATATATGTTGTCTTATAAGATTTTACTAAGACTAAATATATTGTTTATGAACTCACTATTTGAGCACCTCATGTCTCTATTTGATTGGTTGGTGCTCAAATAGTGAGCTCATAAATAATGCATGATGCCCTAGCTTGCAGCCCGCAAGCCATCATGACATTTCCTCATGAAATGATCATAAATAGGGAGTACCACATAGTGAATATCATTCGTAATTTTTGTGAATTCAATGAGCTACCATGAAGATGACACTGCACTTTTGCATGGTGCAAAGAGGGAATTCAAGTTTGGTGTGCACAAAGAGGCCAACATTGTGTGGGAAGAGGGCACTGGCACTTGAGGTAGGCATTTGAGCTTTGTCTTCTCATTAAATCAATTTCATTTTGATGGCATTTTTTGATTTAATGACACAATCTGAATGTTAATAGTTGCATTTTTTACATCGTAGCATTTGGAATGCTCGATGACCCCCGAGCTTTGAGAGCTAGGGCATCATTGCTATTACCTTCAAGGCATTGCGTGAAGTGTTTGATCTCTCTTTGTTGATTTTTCTATTGATATTCACTATGTGGTACTCCCCATTTATTATCATTTCATGAGGAAATGTCTTGATGGCTCACAAACTGCAAGCTAGGGCATCATACATTGTTCATGAGCTCACTGTTTAATATTGGCATTGTTCATGAGCTTATTGTTTAATATCTGGCATCATGCAAACATACATTAATACACTTACTATTTTGAATTTGAGCTCGGGTATCATGCAATTTTATTGCTATCATTGCATGCTTTTTTCTATTGTGCACCATAATTTTTTTTATACACTGTTTATTTCATTGAGACCGTGAGCTTGGCATTTGTAATGTATTTTTGTTATTGGATCAATGCTACTATCGTGTTGAGTCTATGTATGGCTTGACTATGCACATGGATAATTGTAGATGAGGATCAGTAATATGGTGCTAGGCATTGCTTAGATCCTTTGGATCTAACCCCATCTTTTCCTTCCTTGCTGGTTTTGGATCATACAATAGCATACTGGATTGAACCCTGGGTCAACACTTCATTATTTATGTTCATCCAATTATGTGTGTTTTCATTCATTCATATTCTTCTGAAAGTTGGCTATTAGTGACCATATAGGACCATTCTTGATGTTTTTGGGTAGTTTGATGAAAAGATGTAAATAGGGACATTAGTAATAAAATAGGCCATGTAAATGATACCTAGAAAACCTAATCAACCCAACAAAATGTGTCATGTTTATCTTTGTCAAATACACTCATTCACCATTTTATTCTTTCAGTGCTCCTAATGAGCATAGAGAGAGGCCATAGAATCTTACAAGCCTAAAATTTTGGTATATCACTATATCGCTTCATAATTACTAAGCCAAAGGGGTTTTTTGATTTGAAAGACTTAGCAGCCTCCAGGGTCATTTTATTTTCTATTGCATTAACAAGACGTATGCTAGAAACATTATGACTTTGCATCCCTCTACTCATCTCTTCAGTTTTTGTTTTCGTGGATTTTAGCATCTGATGTTCCTTTTCGGTAAGAGATGGCTGTGAAAAACATATTTCTATTTTTCATTTTGAGGAGATCCAGGGTGATTTTGAGTCATAGAAGAAATACCCTAATCCCTCCACAAGTGCTATTCCAACGAGTTCTGATCACTTGATGAATAGAAAATTATTTGTTGAGTTGAAAGGAAAATCAATAGAGGACGCTGAAAATGAAGTGAAAAAACCTAAGGTTTCTTCTCAACATAAGTAAAATCCTTTCCCTCAATGAAAGATTGAAGTCTTTCCAAACTCGTTTCTCCCAAATTATGCGAAACTCTAAATAACCCATTTGAATAACCATAAGTTTTTATTTGTATGCATGCCATTCTTCCAAGAGTCATGAACATTTCCATCTATCTCTTACCGAAAAGGAATGTTAGATGGTGAAATCTACGAAAACAAAAATTGAAGAGATGAGCAGAGGGAAGCACAGTCATAATTTTTCTAGTAAATATCTTGTTAACACAACAGAAAAGAAAATGGCCCTGGAGGCTACTAAGTAATTATGAGGCCATATAGTGTATACTGACATTTTAGGCTTGTAAGATTCCCTGACCTCTCTCTATGCTCATTAGGAGCACCAAAGGAAAGAGCTAAGTAGAGAATGAACCAATTGGATTTTCCCTACCCTTGATTGTCTCAAGTATTGCCTCATGGTCTAACTAAAGAAACTTTCAAAGAGTTGAATTATGTGGTCTTCCCCCATATCTGATCAAGTGGACATTTAATGTAACGATGAGGTTTGAATAATGAAGAATCTTTATGTTGGTCTCCCAACCCTCACATAACCACAACCTAGTGTTCTTCATCACATATCATCTAAGCCATGTACCAGTTACAACCACTACTCCTATAGGGTATTCTAATTCTTCACCATCAATAATTGAGTGATCCAATTTATTTTTTTCCTCAACACAACGACACACATAAAGAACATGCACATAAACACAACAAATGAGAAACATAAATGTAGATATCACAATAGCTAAGAAACATAAATGTAGGCATCATGGTCACATTTTTTTGGAGACACAACATAATTGAATGGTATACCCAAACAATGCAACACAACTATGTATCACTCATCTGGTTCCAAGTTTACACTGCAGTAAACAAACCCATAGATAAAGAATAAATTTAGAGAGTGGAGGAGGGCCATAATGACCAAAATAATATAGGGTCCCTATATTATTTCGATCATTATCGCTCTCCTCCCGCACTCTCTAAATTTATTTTTTATCAATGGGTTTTGTTTACTACAATGTATAGACTTGGAACTGGAGGAGTAGTGGTTGTGTTACATCGTCTGGGTATACCAATCAATTATGTTGTGCTTCCAAAATATTGTGACCATGATGCCTACATTTATTTTTCTCAATTTTTGTGTTGTAGGACCCCTTATGGCCCTTTACAACCCTTTATGATCCCTAAGAATACATCTTAGAGGTCTTAAAATGTCGTAAAGGGTCATAAGAGGCTCCTAGGGGGGGTCAGATGAGTTTCCACCTTCACGTGGTTGGCCCTGTTAAGTATAGAATGTTAAACTATTCTAAAAACAAAGAGAAGCTCAATAATTTAAGATCTCAATCCACTTATGACAAATATATATCGATCCATCTTAATGGCTACCAGATCAATATATCTCTACCAAGAACCTAGTCGCAAAGAAACACCACAAACCACACCGCAAACTAATTATGAAGAGGCATCCAATGTCTCATAAGTCTCATCAAACAACCCACTTTCTATAATCTAAGTCTCTCAGCTCGGTTCACCAAGAAGAAGACTTCTCCCAAGTCACCACGGACACCATAGTGATCTACAAATCTCCAATGTGCAAGTTCTGCATGTCACTCTCTCGACATCACATCTAACTCAATAATCCATGAGCTACTACTGAATCTATTATAAAGTCATCTCCGAATGATCCATAACCAAATCATGAGTAGGAGCCAAATCTTCAAGAACACCCTTCTGAATCGATACCAACTTGATCGAAAAATATGAATATTTGTTTTTTAAAAATTGATTTGCATCACATTCGCGATGGCCATAAAACAAGGACAATTATTTGTCAAAACAATCTGACATCCAACCGTCGCATATATAGTATCACTATTGGTAAAAAACTATAAATGATGAATAGTCATTGTAAAATTCTAACAAGTCTCCATCAGATGTACAATATTGTTATCGTTAAAAACTAGAAATGACATATATCCATTGCACACATCTAATGTATATTCATCGCACACGTTCGGCAGATATCCATCAAACTAACAACATCTCCGTTGGCAAAAAAATTACAATCGACAGTGACCCGTTGGAAGATTATGACGGATTGCCATCATTTTTTATTTTTTGTGACATACAGGCATCACAATTGGGATGGACACAAATAGGTCCGACACCAAGTTCACTTTGGTGGCAGCCCCTTTTTGCGACGTCTATTGTCATCGTAATTACGATGCCTATTGAGACCATTAGTTTTCTGGACTACAAAACTACGACGTCAGGTGGTGTCGTTATATCGATGGTTAACCATCCCAATTCAGATGACCTGATGTTAGAAAAAGGTCTCAAATGTACTAGTGTGTAATGTCCCCACCAAGGAACCCATAAGGAATGAGGTTTTAAGTACAAAATTATAACTATCAATTTTAAAAAAAAAAAACATTACTAACATTTCTTGGTTACATCTACCAAAAGAACATTCCTTAAAGGTTTTGTTATCGAATCCATTTACCAATATAAAAACCATTTCATTACATAAATTAACTATTTAGATTCATTCCCTTTTTCTTCTACTTTGTATTTTTAGAAAGTAAGGAAAAGATAAGAACATATTGTTACTTTCCTAGCTAAGTTCATATATCCTTTACTTTCCATTTCACTTCCAATTCTTCCTATCTACACATTGAGTAACTAGCCTTTTCAACATATAACCAAGCTTTTTACATCAGAGATCTTATTTTCCATTATGATCATAAGAGAGATAAAATAAAGAATACAAGATATCTTCAATAAACATCCCTTGAAAAACCCTAAAGCTACCCCTTCCTAATTACATTGCTTTGTCTTTTCAATATCCAATTATAATTATAATTACAATTACATCAAATGGCCCGAATGCTTATAAAGATATCTTTACTTTCTTGCATTGAAATAATCAAATGGTACATGGTACAAAATGATAAATGTTCTTAACTGCATAAGTTTGAATCCAAGACAAGACACAAACCACAAACAATAGGGTATGTGCAGGATCATGGTATGCCAAAAACTGGCGATGTGAGAAAGAAGTCTTGATTGAAAAATAACTATAACTTTCAAATAGTATAAGATTTTTGAAATCCAAAAGATGCATCACATTTTATGCTTCCCATACTACAAGAAGAAATTTTATTTTTTTCAATTTGATGAAGTTTAGACTAAGTTAAGGTGGTCAGACACGTGAGATTTTATATTATCAAAAATTTGTAGTAGAAAAATCATAATAAATTATTTATATTAAAATAAAATTATAAAAAAATATGCGTCACATCTAGACATGAGTTTACTACTTAAATCTAGAATATTGTAAAAAAGTATTATCATTTGATTGTATTTAAGGTGGTCAAACATGCACCTACTTCTTATCTTTAACCTGAAATTTTCATACTATTGATAAATTGATTGGAAAATAGCTATAACATTCAAACGGCATAACATTTTTGAAATCTAAAATATTTGTCACATTCTATGCTTTTCCTAATACAATGAAAAAACTAAAAGTTTTTAATTTGATGAATTTTAGACCAAGTTAAGGTGGTCAGACATGTGAGTTTTTATATTCTCCAAAAGTTGTACTAGAAAAATCATAATTAATTATTTACTTGAAAAAAAATTACAAAAAAATATGTGTCACATATGAACATGAGTCTACTACTTATATCTAGAATCTTGTGAAAAAATATTATCTTTTGATTATGTTTAAGGTGGTTAGACATACACCTACTTCTTATCCTTTTCCTGATGTTTTTATACTACTGCATTGAAATTTGAAATTTTCACCATATAGAATAATTTTATTTCAAAAAAGGGCTAGTATCTTAGAAACTACATTCAATTTTCAATACATTCTCTTCTTACATATTTTATATATAAGATTGATAACTTGTTCAAATTTTTATTTCAACTTTCCTAACCCTGATTTTTTGAATTTTCATTACCACTTAAGGGCCTAGTTTGACATACCATGATCCTGCACATACCCAGTACCTCAATAGATATTTACCACCCAACCATGTGAAATTGATGAAGTTCCACCCTCTGTTCTAGGAGATAAAACCAAGGTACTCACAAGTCCTATAGCAACCTAAGGTAATACAAACCATTCACTTAAATCCAAAAGAAAAGACATACACAATATAACATCATCCTATTCACAAAGGTTAAGTTTCTAGCATACCATCTAGGCGAGTGTCATCACATTGCCTATACATTAGGATCCTCCATGGAAACTATGTAACCCTGGTTCCCTTTTTATTTTAAGGATCCACCTTGACAATTAATCATGGTCGTTGTACTCCAATAGGTCTATATGGACTTGTATTACATGTATTTCATTATCTTTTGAATCCCTCCTTTCCCAAGTTAATTATTAAGGTTATCACTTGATTACAAATCACCCATAGGATCATCTGGAAACCACTTTGGGTTATAACACCTATGGTGAGCCCCTCACTTAGGGTACCTAGTCCCCTACCCATACACAAGTAAAAGAAACAAGATTACATATCCAATGGTCTATTTTATAGGTATAGGGAACTCTCTTGTGCTCTCAGGCCCTTAGAATGAGTCCTAGCATTGTGATATGCACAATGATTAAAAAGAAAGAATGCCAAGTTCCAAAAAACCTTCAAAAAAACATTAGTACACAAACTAAGAAAGAATTTAATATTCAAAGACATGAAATGTTGCAGACCAGACACAAGTACCAATTGCAGGAATCACATACCCAACACCAAGCCTAGAAATGGCCAAATTGAACACCTAGGACCCCATACTTCCCATACGAGTATTATCATAGGGCCATATGAGAATTACCATAGACCCATATGAGTGGAAGTATAGGTTTGTATGAGTAAAATGATTCAAGGTTATTTTCTCGTATGAGAACTGTCATAAAAACACTCATAATTTCCTTAGAATGAAAATTTGAAGTGTGGAAAATGCTTGGGAAAGGTTCCCTAAGGTATACTTGGTTTTGGTACCTCAGTACCACATCCAAAACATCTCTCCAATACATCATTAAACTCAAAATAAGAATAGGTGATTAAAACTAAGAATTGAAATCTAAAACTGCATATACCACAAGAAGGGAAAACCCACTGCAAACCTCCCTAATCATTCAAGTAACCTTCCCTAAAATTCCCTAAACCACATGTATATAGAAAAATACACAAAAATACAATAATATAAACAATTAGAGACTTCCAGGAAGAAATTTGAAGAAGAAAACTTAAGGAACATTTACTAAAACTTCCTATATGCAATACTCTTTTACAATCAAATAATTAATTTATTAATCCATATAGTCAAAATAGTTTCATAACCATGATATATTTTAGTAATTCATATAGTCACAATAGTTTCACAACCATGATACATATAAAATATACACTCACAAAAGACAAACACATAGGAAAAGGGTGATTCTTCATGGTTCTGGATCCTACCTGGAATTCTGTAGAGAATCCCTTCCAAAATTTGAGCACACCAATACAACCTTCCAAGCTTGAGTGATGATAGCCTTCTTGGATATTATTCCCCTTGAGAACAATCTTCCTTCCTCCTATTAGACTCTTCCAAACACCCTTACATAACTATAATTATGATAGAAAATATAGAAAACCCCAAAACTAAACTTCCAATAAAACTCCCAAATTTCTCCAATCTTTTCTAATCTCCCAAAACTCCTCCCCTACAAATAATTTATCCAAAAAATATATATGGCTGGAGGAATTTATTTATGGGAAGCAACTACTCCAAATACTATAGTTGGTTACATTTAATCAGTCAATCCCCTTAAGCAACTTAAAATCTTTTCATTATTTTATGAACTTATCCTTCAAAAGAAGACCATAACTAGAATAGAAGCATAAGAATTCTCATGTAACTCACATAGCCCAATTGGAAATAAACTAGCCTAACTTCTAGGAGGTCTTGCATTTAAAACTCCTATGTAGCTAGTTTTACCAAAAAGAGCATTATTATACATTTTTTATTATTTTTATTTAATGATCATTATTTAAACACAAAAGTACAATTATACTTGCCAGTAAAACACATAGTTTATACTATATATGCATAGGTATATATGTGTGCACCCATATATATATATATATATATATATATATATATACATATATATATATATATATATATATATATACATATATATACATATATACATATATACATATATATACATATATATACATATATATACATATATATACATATATATATATATATATATATATATATATATATATATATATATATATATATATATATATATATATATATATATATATATATATATATATATATATATAAGATTAATCAACATAAACTGAGCAATACAAAAATCGTAACATTGCATACAAATCCCCAACTAAGGTGACCTCCTAAACATGAATCTAAGTCAATAGGAATTCCTTCAGAGTAACTTGGTAAAATCTCCACAAAACAACAATTTGAGGATTTTCAAGGCATGCTCAGACCTGTGTAGCCAGGTGGAGTCGATGCTCAATACCTGCATCCTAAAACATCAACCAAGTACACCAACATATATATATATATATATATATATATATATATATATATATATATATATATATATATATATATATATATATATATATATATATATATATATATATATATATATATATATATATATATATATATATATATATAGTGGCCAACAAGGAGAGAGAGTGTGACATCATGTGAATCTCCCATAGGAGTAACTACAACTGCCTCTTCTCATCCTACACTCACATCAGATAGTGTAATCAACAAAGCATAGTGGGGTTAGTAGGGTTATCTCCATAATAAACATAATAATATAGATCAAGTATGAATCATTTTCACAAATAATAGATTCCTACACATATATACATCATCTCATGCCAATTCATTTATTATCTCCACAAATAATTCTATTAACCAAATATATGCTCAAAATGTTCCATTATGAAATCAAAGTAAACAAAACATATAATCCAAAATAGTAAGGTAATAATCCAGTCAGTCCAAATTATGAAGGTACTAGAGTGGGCATTATAGGTGGTTAATATTTTTATATCGAAGTACCATTTTTAGTCTCATTGATGATCCTTGCACATGTTCCTTTCTAGATTAGTAGTTGAAAGATTTATATTGTATCGTGTATCTCATCGAGATGTATTTTATGTAAGCTCCTAAAAGGAGACATTTGTAGATAAGGTATGACTTAAATTGATTCAAATCAATTTAATGGGGAATGGGTAGTTCTAGGTGAAATGAAAGGGAAACATTATGTTCTAATTTGTATATGTTACGAGCATTAAATGAAGTGGATTATGTTATTTGTTTATAACTCTTTATTCTCTTATGTTGCCCTTCTATAAAGGGAATGAACTTTGGTATAATTGTATTTTGTTATATTTAGGACAATGTTGGAAAAGAAGAAGGGTTAATGCCAAATGTTCAAAAGGAATTGCTAGAAAATGGTAGAATAGTAATGGAATTTAGAACCAATGGATAACTAAGTATCAATGCAATGAGAAATGAATTGTTATTATTAAGGAATGATTTTTCATGATAGGAAAGAAGAAAATGTTATCTTTGATTCAATGTGAAATGAGATAGTAAACTTAGTAAATTGATTAGTTACAATATATATAGTCAACTTTTATGAAAAAGAATGAAATAGGGACTTTTATTTGGTGCATTAAAATGAACCTAGAGTGATGAAAGCTATAGGATAGTGTATTCCTTAATGAATTTTTATCTGTACCGTAATGTTTAAATAAAATTGATATAAAGGATAGATTTGTAGATGTTTATGATTTTAATGATTATTTCCAGAGTAATGAATTGAGTTGATAAATCAAATAATGATGATAGGTGATTGAATTATGGGATAGTAACACATAACTTGGTGCATTATAAAGATTGCAAAGATGATAATTTAATATGTATCTCTTAAAGGTGAATAGGTTATTCAATGGTGCTTGAGTAGTGACATTAGGGAACTTGTGAGGACTTAGGTTGGTTAGTAATCTTTCATTCAAGTTTTGTAAACAAGTTCTTATCTATGTATTAGAGTTGATGCATATCATATAATTAAAGTTAACTTAAAAAAACATTACTCGTATCTTTTTTGTGGTTTGATGACTTGTCCTCCTAGGTTCCCTACCAAGTCGTTACATATTATCCAACAATATGAGTTCTTATTTTCTTGATTGTATTCCCATTTTTATTTTCTAAAAGAGATTTAAACACTTTATATTTGTTAAATACTTCAACCATTCTTGAGAAAGGAGACCCAAAATTTCCTTGAAAAATAATCAATGAATGTTAAAATGTACCTAGATTCTCCTTTGGATGTGGAATTCATAGGGCCACACAAATCACTATTGCTAAGCTCAATAATTTTGCTTTCCCTCCATGTAGACCTTTCAAAAGTGTCTCTATGTTGTTTACCATCATGCATCCTTCAAACATATTTGTGTTTACCTTTATCTAAGGTAGTCCATCAACTTTATTGACCTTTGAAAGCATAACACAAATTTGAGAGTTTAAGAGACCACATATTTGATGTCACAACTCACTTTTGGAGGATCTTGTAGTAATATAAGATTTCTTATCAATAGATGCTAAAAATTTGTATATGCTATCATTGTCAACTCATGCTCCCACTATTTTGTATCCATCATTAATATTATTTATCAAACACTTATCTAAATAGAAATTCACCTTATAACCTTGTTGAGTTATTTTACTCACTGAAAGAAGGTTTTTGGTTAACATAGGTACAAGATTCACATAAGTTGTTTCTAATTGTTTATTGTCATTTCTTTCCATTGAAATTATATCGATTCCTTTATTCTCATGTGAACTATCATCACCACAAAATATTCTTACACCTTTTGTTTCTTCTAATGAGCTAAAAATGTTTTTTGTGTAAGTTATATGTTGGCTAGCTCTTGAATCAATATACCATGGATTCTTTGAACTGCCTTGAGTAGCTAAAGAAGCAATATTTATATTATGATCCCCCTCTTCATGAATGTAATTTGATTGGCTTCTTTGATTAAATCTCTTTTTTTCTTTCCTAAAATATTGATCACTTTCACTCTCTTCTTGTCCAAAATTATATCGTATGATAGAACTTTCACCTTTAATATTAATTTTGCAAATTCTCTGTACATTTTTTTCCTTTGATAACTTTGTCTACTTTGATTATCCTTTGGTTGATTATATTATCTTTGATTGTTTCTATATTGAATCCCTTGATTAACTCTTTGATATTGGTACAATTTACCTTGATTCTAGTTCTTAGTTTTTTCCTCTAGCAATAAACTCTCGGCTCTTGCTAGGCTCATTTATAAACTTTTTGAGCCTTTCTTCTTCATTTAACAAAGCACCATACACTTTGTAGTTTGATACTCTTAAATTTTCTAGTTAGTTCCAATGTATGAATGAAATTATCATATTCATATGTGTCAATTAAAAAATCTATAGTCTCGGAGTCTTCATACTCAACTTTCGTCATTGCAAGTTGATTATTAAGTTTTTCAATTTAGCAATATGATCATTAATGTTATCTCCTCCTTTCATTTTTATATGAGTTAACTATCTCTTAATGTCCATCATTTTTAGCTTTGTAGTTCTTTCAAATATTATTTCCAAAGTGTCCCATATTTCTTTTGTTATTTTTAAATTTTGGGCATGAGGCCTAATTGCTAGACTAATTTTTTGTAAATTTGCAGCTCCTGCATTCATTTTATTTACTCAATTTTTCATGTTGGCTCTGACCTATGGGTTTTTCCTTTATTGCTACTTCCCATAAACCTTTCATTTGTAAAATCAATTATATCTCACATTTCCATCTAGCATAATTAGAACCATCTATTATTTCACTAACTACAATATTAGAGTTCTCAGAAGTAGCCATATTAGAAACACAATGAAACTCCCAAACACAAAAACACACAAATATCAAGCCTTTAGAAAATATCGTGCCTTGATGTTGGCCTTCTTGTGAGCCAAACAACAAAGGACTTCAAAAACTTATGGATTACAAATATTAAGAAAGTTTCATCAATCTCTTCAACTTAATAACAAATTGCCACTTTCCACTTTTCCTTGTCAATTGGACTGGCCACTTCACACTATATATTTAACAATACTTCTCAAACATGATAATATGTTAAATTAGTTATTTGACATGGTTGGATGCCCATGCACCCATGTTCATTGAGCCAACTCTATCGTCAGTTAGAGTACGTCTATCATGCAAAGTCAAACAAAAGTAGATGCACATTACCTTGCCATTAAGTCGAAGTGTATGGAGAATCATACAAAAGATTTAAAAAACAAAAAATAAATGTATAACCTTATTGAACGCAATACATTATTTAAAACATGTAATGTTTCTAAAATTATTATATAATATATAAATTATTTTAAACGGTATAAAATATATATTTTTGCAATATAATTATATAATTTTTAAAAATATATATATATATCTTATTTTTAATATTTATATCATATTATTATTTTTAGAGTGTAAATTAGTTGTCATGTTTATGTTTAAGTATTTTAACAAAAACATTGGCATTTTTTTTATTACGAAATGTTGTGCAGTATAGGCCTTAGAAATTAAGAAACTAGTACAAAGATATTAACAATTATATTATAGTAAATTAGTAAAGATTTTAAAAAATCATATCATAGTAAAGTGTTTTTCATATGTACATTAGATCATTTTATTAATAAAATGTTTCATAGCTACAACTAATGATATTATAAGTGTATAGACAAATATATTTGTACTTTTATTTAACTATTACTTTATTTAATTATATTATTTACTTTTTAAAAAAAATAATTTAAAGAATTTTATTTTACTATTATACTTGAAAGTCAAGAGTCTAAACCAAAGATCTTATGTTCTTGATCACTAGACTAAAAACAAAGAAAAAAATTTATATAATCAAAATACTTATGATACATATCTTATTGAAGATACGCCTACGTTCAGTTAACTACATATAGGCAGTTAAGGATACAATTAAAATAATGCCAAAAAAAACTACCTAAGTTGACATAGAATTATAGATTAGAGTTTGGGTATCATCAAATACATTCCACTTCCGCCTCAAATGAGTTAGCTCACGCAAATAATATAGAATAGGGAATCCAAGGCATATAAATTGTATATTGTATCCCATCACTAAGAAAATAGTAGTCAACAAATAGGATAGTACAACGAATCCAAGGCTATACGGTCTAAATACGGAAGGCTTACCACATTACAAATTACAATGCATGTTCCCTAAACTTGAAGGAATCACACAATTCAAGCTGATAATCGCCAGATTCAGATGTCTAAGACTGGTGAGATTTGTAATGTTATATTCAGAGAGGTCGAGGCATTCAAGGAAACGAAACTTTGGTAATCTACTGGGTATGGAACCACTTAAATAATTCTCACTCAGATCAATTTAATCTGCTTATGTAGACACCTCTCCATACACAACAATCATCAAAGCTGTAGTGGATGGTATTTTCATCGCAGCTGATGTTTAGAGGCTGTGGACGGTCTGCCTGCTTTTCTTTTTGTTAAGCTTGATTTTATGGCCGGTATAACATATCCTTTGCTTAAATAAAAGTTAGATCTTTTACTCTGATAAAGAAAACTGGGGACACCCATTGAACGATGCAGCGGTCAAAAGTAATTATAGCATTCTGACATTGATTGGAATGTTATGGCCCGTACGTGATTCCATCAGTTACATAATGTATTTGTACATAAGTTGCATTTTTTTTTAAATTTCACAATATACAGGCAATTGCACCTCCTATAAGCTGTAATGCTTATGTCGGTAGGAAGATATATTAGGTAATTTATTTTTTATTAAAAAAATATATCTAATTTATACAATTAATAGCATCTTAGTCAGCATATTAACTAATAATTTTTCAAGACCTATAAAATAATGGCTACAGCTAAGCTCCTCACAAAATGTACAAAAGACAGAAATATTTTAATTTTTTTTTCAGATCTGTAAAAAGGCAGTGATTTTTTTTGGATTTTTTTTGTTGTTTTCGATTCAAAATATGTAGATCATGAAGAGCAGATCATCAAAATTTCACAAAAAGTTGTATTTTTGATTTTTCAAATTTGGTCAATAGTACATTTTGAATGGAGCTTAGCTGCGTCCTAAAATAATATATAGACTTTTTAAAAATATTTTCTTTACAAAATCTATTAAGAAAAAAGATTGGAAAAGTATAGAAGATTATTGCCATAATAAATAGGAAATAATTCACAAGAGTGAAAATTAAGAAAGTTAAACTTATTAAGTCCACTATCCAAAGTTAAATTGATTAAGTCCACTATATCTTAATCTAACTGGGCTTGATCTTGGAGTAAACTCTATGTCTAATGGCACTTGAGTGAAAATAATTTTAAGATGTAAGAAGTCTCTAGAAATCCAAATACATCATCTATATGAGTATCCCCTGAATGCAATGAGTATCAAGTGAACTATCATAGTCATGAATTTTTTTTTGTGTAAACTACAATTAATAAAAAAAAATAATAATAAATTTAACTCTCAAAGATATTAGATTTCCACAATCCATATGCATGCAATAATAGTTTTTGGATTTGATTGTGTAAAATTTTATTTTCATCTAAGTTTGAGATCACACTACATGATCCATCATCAAAATACAAGAGAGCACAAGAAGAAGAAAGATGTAACTTTCACTTCATAGTCAAATTTAAATGATATAATATAATTAGATACATACAAAAAAAATACTTATCTAGGCATCATCTAGACGCAATGAGTATTAACTATTAAATAGATCATTCATATTGACGACAAATGAATTTGTGTGAAGCAAATTCTAATTCATCATCTATATGAACATCACCTAGAAAAGATTCTCATACTAAGCGAACTGAATTTGTGTGAACTACTAACTAAACACAAAATCAATTAATTTAACTAAAACACAAAGTTTAATATTAAAGAAATAATATAACTTGAGACATATAAAGGATGCGTAAAATTCACGATGCCGCGTGGTGAGATATTATCGTCTTAGTGCAAAGTGACTGTGAGCATATCAAAGTGACTTTACTCAGACCAAATAAATTGCAAAGTCACTTTGAGTGGGACCAAAAATGAATTTGTGTAAAACAAATTTTAATTCATCATCTCTATGAACATCACCTAGATGCACTGAGTAAAAGGACTCTCCATACTAACCAAACTGAATTTGTGTGAACCACTACTAACCAAACACAAAATCAATTAATTTAACTAAAACACAAAGTTTAATATTAAAGAAATAATATAACTTGAGACATATAAAGGATGCGTAAAATTCACGATGCCGCATGGTGAGATATTATCGTCTTAGTGCAAAGTAATTGTGAACATATCAAAGTGACTTTCAGTAGAAACTCCAACAACACCCGTCCCTATTTACTCATACCAAATTCAATGCAAAGTCACTTTGAGTGGGACCAAAAATGTAATTTTGTCACCGACTTGAAGGATAATGTCCAACATCTGTCTTGAGATTGAAGTAGATTTACATGAAAATTAAGCAATCACACATTGGGAAATGCTTTCCGTAAAAGTTGCTTTAAAATTCGCGTCACCTGAGCGTGTCGTGTAGAGATGAAGGAAATTAGCATAATCTCCTTAGAAATAAATGAGAAATAAAATTACATGTATGACCATTGACCGAGAATGCTTAATTAGTAGATTTATTCTACACGATAACGACATATCATCCTATGATACCCTTTCCATGTTGATCATGACTGTTACCTATCATTCGGCTATTAACCATATTAGCTTTTATTTATATATCTTTTGGTGGGAATCTAAAATAGCAATCACACATTGGCGTGCAATGAGTATGTTGAACAAATGTGGAAAGTCGGTAAAAAGTTTGGTCTATTTTATGTATGCATTTGTGCAACACATCAGTTCAATTGGTAGGTCATTTAGAAAGTGATGTATATGCAACAAAAGTCTAAATGGAGAAATGATAACTTCAACTCAACTATGCATTCACTCATATGAGTCCAAGCATGATTGAAACAAAACCTTGGAATTGGCAGGATATTAAGACTCCATTACCAATAAGCTCATGTTAGGTCTGCAACAGCGAGACAAGGATAAATAGTAAGAGAAAGAGGGAGGGATAACAGGGATGAAAAAGAATGGGGGGAGATGGTGGTATGTGTGTGTGTGTGTGCGCGCGTACACGCGTGCGTGTAATACTATGTCCTTTTTTTTTCTTTTTTTTTCCAACATTGGCACTAAAATGAATATTATGAAAAAAAAACTCTCAATCAGATACCTATTGTTACAAAACTATTACAAATTTGAAGATGATGTAAAGCAGTTATTATTAGCATTTTTTTGTGTAGGTTCTAAATATATTTTTAAACTTTTTTTTTGAATTGATTTGTATCCATTTTTAATTGTCCTTTGAAAAGTAGTTTGTAGAAAAAATCAACATTTTTAAGCAGTGACATTCAGTTAGGTCAACATAACATTTTTAGAAAAAGGGATAAAAACATAATTATTTCGAATTTGGGTTTGTAACACCAATATCTATAGTATCCAATTGGTTTCATTCAATTTTGTTGAATATTTAATAGTTTATTAGCATTTGAAGTGAAATTTACTATAATTTGGACATAGGTTCATTTAGAGCCCCCTAACTTGATCTGTATATAGCGAGTGCCACCAAGACGTTGAGACCACTTTTTGGCCAAAAAGTGGAATTATTTTTCCTATTTTTCACAATTCATCCCAATTGACCTAAACATTTGAAGTACTTAAAGACCGAATCTATGAAAAACCCATTAATAAGAAATGTAGTATTGAAAGTCTAGTTTCTAAATATGTATTTTATGTTAATACCCAAATAATAAAAATTGATTTTCACTAGGTGTTCCAAAAATCATTGTTTAAAATTTAAATTTTTAGGACATTCCATACCTTGCACGACAAGTTTAATTTGATCTAAATGAAAGTATTTTTTTAGTCCTTTTGGGATATGATTTTTAAGATACATTATATTGATAAGCATATTTTTTTTTGTAATTTTCTTATGGATATTATTTTTCTACTATTTTATATTGGGTGTGATTTTTGGTTTGAAAAGCCCTCATGTACAACAAACATAAATTGAACTAAACTCATCATTTTCAAATTTTTTTTTTAGAGTAAAAATAATTTTCTATAGTTTGATGTCATATAATTTTCTTTTTCAAAAAATGTGAAAAAATTAAAATTATTATAAAAATAAGAAAACCTATTATTTTATGTTGATGTACCTGTTTTATTAGAAATTATTTAAAAAATAGTAAAAATAGTCCAAGTAAGACAAGATTTTATACTTTAAATTTATGCAATCCAATCTATAATGGGTTTTGATTTTGTGAGAAAAATCTATAGAAAACATCTTCCACTAAAAATGGGTTTCGTGCGTAAAAAGTTCCATTAGAAGTGGACCCAACTTCTTGCACTTACCCTATCAAATTTTATTTTTTTGTTAGAACGATAACATAATTACCTAGTGCCTGGATATTTTTCATTTTTTTTCCTATTTTACTATTTTTCCATAAGCGTTGAATAGAGAAATTGCTAAATGGTCAGAAACTTACGTTTGATAAAACTATTTAAATAGGTGGTCATAATGAAAATGTTTATCGAAATAATAATCATTGAAAATATTGTTTTGAGTAGCACCATATGACATTTGAATTTCTCAAGATTATTTTATTTGGTCCTTGAACCAAAGCTTCAAAGGGAAAAAATATGTAAAAACAAGTTGGCTTTGGGGGAGAAGGCCATAATAGGGGCCTTCGCCCAAAGATCCCTTCATGTTTACCAACTTGGCATGGACCCAAAATCCATAGTACAAAGCTCCATTCACACAAACACAGTTGACACAAACAATTTAATGCAATGACTAATTTTGCCTTTGGTAACTAACTATATTTGCCCAAAGTAGCTCGGTCGGGTTTAATATTTTTTGTGAGACTATTCATTCAGGTATAAATAAAAGTTTTTTTATTTTCATTTTTTTATAAAAACATATGTAAAGGTAATTCACACTTTTTGATAAAGAATATTATTTAGGTCTGGGTTGATTTTTCAAGGGCATTTGTTTGAAGAAAGGAAATGGAAAATAAAATGACAAAACAAAATAAATCTACACAAAACTGGTCACTTAGTAGAGAACAAAAAAATTGAGATGTTGCATTGGCACATTATTATAAAACTAAAGAAGGTATGCATCTTTATTTTAATCTTCATGGATTCTATCTCTCTCTTTGTCCTATCTCTCTCTATGCTTGTTTATCTATCCCTTTTAGGACCTCTTAAGATATCTCAAGACCCATTAAGACCTCTTAAGACACCTATGACCCATTTGGACCACCATGAGCTAGAGTTGGATTGAGACATGAAACAAGTACCTATCTTGTAGAAAGGAACACTACACATGTCTCTAATTTTGTAGCTACAACCTATCCACCCTCAACGTCAGAAGAATGAGTCTCAATATTTGATAAAACTAATATTTTCTTAAAACCAAATGCATGGATGGAGTCTTGAAATGATATTAGGGAATCTTTTAAAATGAATAAAGGATCACTGAAAGAAACAATTCAAAGTAGACATGCACTAAACTATAGAGTTGTATGCAGTCCTTCTAATCAAATAATATCAATATATGCAATAATCAATTCCCTTTAGCACACAAGGAAGATTTGAGCAACTTAAAATTGAGAGAAAAATTATCACAAAAGATCTTGCTTACCATTTTCATCATCTGCTTTGCAAGTTGGCATTTTGCAGCTTCCAATACCATTTTTATAGACAACCTTTTCACTACCTATGATAAACAAAATTATTATAATAGAAATTAGGTGTAATAAATTAACCAAGAAGTGTAGATTATCTCCATTGGCATAATTGAAAAAAGACCACGCTTCTCACCAAATGTTGAAGTTTTGTAATAATCATTGCACCACCACCTTGGAAAAGAAGATTAAAGGTTTAAGTTAGCAAGATTTACCCAAGAAACTGTTAGCAAATGAAGGAATTTGTATAGAAACAACAACTGGCATGAACTTCAAAAAAGAACAAATTTGAACAAACTTAATCTTCAAAATTACTGATAAGAGTTCCTCAATGTAAGAATTTGTAAATAGCAAATATTGAACCAAGATCAAGAGGTTGAAGAAAAGCACAAGAGTGAAAATATGAATGCAAGGATGGATTGAATAGATCCAATGAATTAATGATCAATGCTCAATTGATTGATGATTACATAATAGGCCTCCTTATATAGGAAAGATGATATGAGAGAATGATAAGGAGTTGATAAGCTATCACCTATGCTAGGTATAATCACATGTCCACCAAATGTGGATCACCCTCCAATATGCAATAAAGTATGTGCATTGGATTAGGATGATAATGTGATAAGAGCACGAAAGGTGGATCTCACACACAACGAGGTATGTGATGACAACTATCACACCAAAAGTGAAATTTCTCCTACACCATGTGCTTAATAGATGTGCACACTCCTAGGTGTCTCAATCACAAATTACTATGCAATGCATTAACCTAAGTAAGATTAAGTAAAGTGTAATTAGGAATAATTAATTACACCAGCATCCCCCCCTTAAGTGCAACTTAGGGGAATGCACTTAAACTCACAATGCAAGATGGGTCTCGGCTACTAGACCATGTTAGGTACCCATGTACAAGATACATGAAATGCATAACTCTCATAAAGTGGAGAAAGAGGGAAAACCTCATGGGAAAAACCCTCCCCCAAAAAGAGAGAAGAAATCAAGATGCATGGATGGATGGAGTGCTCAAGACCCCCCAAGAACTACATACATCATGTATATACAAAGAAGTATCCCCCCATAAGAAGGATAGTTGGAGACATGATATCCCCCCCATAATGTAGAAGCTCCCATGTTGATGAAGAGTACCTGCAAACAATAGATAAGCCAATGCTTACAAGAAACATGTCTCCCCTTAGGAAGAAATAGATACATCAAATGATGAAGAAGCCAATCCATGTGCAAATGGAATGAGGAAGAAGATGAAGGTCTCCATGAATGAATCTCTGAAGACTGAATAGGAATCTCCAAGTTCCAGGAATCTATCACTTCATGTGACAAATCAAGTGAAGAAGGAGAAGAATCAAGTGCACCAATCTCCAAAGCAGGTGAAGAATTGTCTCCATCTATGATGAAACTGTCATCAAGGGAAAGAGAAACTCACTCATGTATGTCTTCCAAATCTGCATCACAAGAATCAACAAATGCTGAAGATGCATCCAAGTAGTCATCACACTCGACAAGATCTAAAACACTCTAATTATCCTGCTAAATAGTAGAGCCCATGTTTGAAGAAGTAGGAGGTGGAGGAGTAGGAAGATCAACACTTGTCTCAACAACAAAATGATTCAAGTGCCCAAAGTTCTCCTCATAATTATCCCTTGGAAAAGGGATGGGTACATCATGAATATCATAATCATTATCAACAAAAGTATAAAAAGAATACAAGCAGAATGTATGATCAACAACTCCCATAGCTATGACATCTCTAGTCTCCATGTCCCTAATGTAGACATAATCAGGAGTGAACTCAAAAATTTTACCTTGTGCTCCATGTGTAATTTGGTAAATAGAAAGGAGATTAGTGGTCAAGGATGGTACACAAAGAACATCATTAAATGTCCCTTCTCCCATAGGAATAGAACCTTTCCCACAAACTCTCATGAATGTGTTGTTACCCATCAAAATATTAGGAGAATTACAAGGCTCAATAGAAGAAAACATATCCATAGAATATGCCATATGATGTGATGCACCTGAATCAAGAAACCATTTACCTTGCTCCGGATGTGTGGAAGCCATGAGTCCTTGTCCTTTACCTTTGTCTTTGGATGATGATGGAGATGTAGAAGCTACCAAATGTGTAGAAGGAGCAGACACCGATGAGGGAAACTTAATGTTGTGTTTCTGAATAATGCGAGTTAGCTCATCAATCTTCTTTTGAAAACACTTTTGCTCGTCATGTCCTAACTTTTGACAATATGCACATTTATCTCTCTTTCTTCTAGATGATTCCTCTCTTGAAGAGGACTTGGATTCAATACTTTTTGGTGAAGAAGATTCATTACCTTTGTCATGAGGCTTAGGATCCTTATTGTGTTTCTTTCCTTTTCCATTAGAAGCCTTTGAAGTAGACTCACAATCAATGCTTGATGTGTGGAAGGCTTCAACTAACCCATGTGTGCTAACTTTGCTTGTTCCCTTATGAGCTGCGTTGCAAATTCATCAAGAGAGGGAAATTTGTATGCACTACCAAGAGCATCCATAGTAGCATAGAATGTATAAACAAAGATAGAATAATCAGGACCAAGCTTGGAAAGAATAGAAAAGATCAATTGTTCATCCCCTTTTATAATGCCACATGAAGAAAGCTCCGATCTAATAGTATTGAACTTAGAGAAAAAATCTTGAATATTGTCAAAATCCTTAGGATTAAGACCTATGAGTTCATTCTCTAATCTGAATTTTCTCATTCTATCAGGTTTACCAAAGAGTCCTTCCAATGTGATCCAAGCATCATGAGGATGTGTGCAAGATGCAATATGAAAGTGCAAGTCATGAGAGATGGATGATCTAAGAGAGCTAGGTGCTTTATCCCTTTGATCAAACCATTTTCTCCATTCTAAAACACCAATTTGAGGTTCTTGATCCTGCCCAAGAGTCATTCTAAGCAATCCAAGACTCAACAAATGATCATTGAAAGATACTTTCCATTCATGGTAGTTATATGGAGTGAGGATTTTAACCTTTTAATTATCCATATTAACACAAAATAGTGACTGATAACTACTGATAATTTCTTCAAATATTGATGCAAATCAAAAAATTGAAATCCAAGGATTAACCAAGTGCAATTATAGCCCCAAAATGAAATATTGCTGAAAGTGATATGTCTACCCAAAATAACTCAAATCTGATTGTAGATATAGAAATTAGATGAAAAATAATGCACTTTAAAAAAAAATTTCACCTCAAAATGTTACCGTATGTGCCCAAACGAAGCCCTGGAAGTTGCAGAAATCAGGAACAGATAGGTACAGTCATCAAAAACTGCAATTTTTGACAAATCTAGCCACCAAAATGCAAAATCAACACCACCACTGGAAAATTAAGGAAATTCTACCCAATTTCAAAAAAAATTGCTCGAAAAAAGGAGCAAAATTGAGCAAGTTATGGCCCTTTGAAGTAGGACTGTCAAAATGAAAACTCCAATGGTGAAGGCTGTAAAATTTCTAAACCTGCTGACGTTAGTAGTATACTAGGTTAAATTTGATGGTTAGATGACCATCAAAAAAACCCAATTCTACCTTGCGATGATGGCTAGACGACCGTCAAATTTAGCATCGTTAATTGATGATGTCGGCAAAAAATTTGCCCCTTCGGCTGACGTGGCTAGTGACTTGGCCTATCGTATAGATCCGTACAGGTGACATGTCAAGGGTGACATGGTAGCTACTGATGTGGTAGGTAGGTGACTGTCTGGGATCTACGACGTGTCATTTTATGATTGGCTATCTTGGCGCGACGGGTGACTTGGGTCGCCGGTGACTAGGCTCCGCATGGAGCGGTCGTGGCGGTTTGCAGATGCTGTATGGCATGTTTGTCAGCAGGTCACAGATCTGGGTGTTTCTATTGGCAGAGGTGGTAGGACTGAAGCAGAGGAGGTGGTGGGACCAGATCAATGGTGTCTGCTAGGGAGCCGCTCGAGCAGCGGTCTGCAAAGGAGCTGCGGACCAGCTGAGGTGGAGCAACCACTTGAGACTTGGTGGTGGGACTTATATTAGTCCCACATTTTTTTCAATGTGGCCAGCTTTTATGCCATTTAAATGTGCAAAGGCCCATAGATAACTCGAACAAGACTGTCAGGCTGTTTGTCATCGGGCTAGACCGCGGGTGCGAGACCTGTGTACGGTGCTTTGACTTTGCTCATGTCACGCTGTGATGAGCGGAATAATTGGAATATTCTCTGATACAAGAATAATAGGGCATGTACCAGGCCCAACAAAATTTTGCAGACTAAAAAAATTCTGAAAATAATGATAGCAAAAAATCCCAAAAATATTCAGATTAAAAAAAAAACATTTTTTTTTTTGACAAATCATACCGCAGAGGTGTAGATCGGGCCTTATGGTCCGATTTGCAAATTTTTTTTCCTTGGATTGGACTTTCACCACATATGGGTGAGTTTATAGTCAATTTTAACTGAAACAGCCTCCCGAATGCAATGGTGAGGTCAGATTTGCTACAAGACACCTCTATCGCACAGTAGTTACTAGATCTGAGATTTGGACCTTCAAAGCTTGCATCAAGCTCTCTTCAAATCGGCTGATCTAAACGCTCCAATGGGTCTTATACCATGTAAGAATTTTCAAATAGCAAATATTGAACCAAGATCAAGAGGTTGAAGAAAAGCACAAGAGAGAAAATATGAATGCAAGGATGGATTGAATAGATCCAATGAATTAATGATCAATGCTCAATTGATTGATGATTACATAATAGGCCTCCTTATATAGGAAAACTGATATGAGAGAATGATAAGGAGCTGATAAGCTATCACCTATGCTAGGTGTAATCACATGTCCACCAAATGTGGATCATCCTCCAATATGCAATAAAGTATGTGCATTGGATTAGGATGATAATATGATAAGAGCACGAAAGGTGGATCTCACACACAACGAGGTATGTGATGACAACTATCACACCAAAAGTAGAATTTCTCCTACACCATGTGCTTAATAGATGTGCACACTCCTAGGTGTCTCAATCACAAATTACTATGCAATGTATTAACCCAAGTAAGATTAAGTAAAGTGTAATTAGGAATAATTAATTGCACCAACACTCAACACCAAGCTTAGTTGAAGTAAGAATATGTCCTTGAATTTGATGAGCTCCAAGAGAAGTATCATAGTCTATTGGGAAATTGGCATATCTTGGCTTGTATCATGCATATTAAACTTGTCAATTCAAGTTAACAAAAAAATTAAAAATATTAAACATAACAAACTGTTAGGAATGGGAACACTATGAGGGGGGGGGAGGGGGGGTTGTGAATTAGTGTTCGTTGTATTTTATCTTTTTACTTTATTCTTAATATGAACTTGAATACTTAAATACTAAAATGAACATCAACATAAACATGAAACATGAAATCAACACATAACACCAATATGGTTATGGGGAAACTCAAATAGGTAAAAACCCCAGTGAGAATTGACACCCACTAATATTATGTACTAGTGTTTTATGATCCTTGCTAGAAGATTCTTAACCCTGTTAGGAGTTTCTTTACAATGTATTTAGTACAATTACCTTGTCAAAGGTGAGACCGTGTTAGGAGTCTTTTACAATAAGCCCGTTAGGGGTGTGGACACACTATCCTAAAGCTCACTGCTCAAGTGGTGAAGGCTACAACCTTCTAATCTCAGATACACACTATATCTGCTGGATGAACTACCACTGTGACACTTCTTGTCTGATCAGTTCCTTTGATGCGTTGATGCTTTGACCTCTTACAAAGCTCTAATACCTCTTATCAACTCTTTGCATACTTCTGCTCTACTTATCTTGACTCTATTTCCACTTCCATACCAATTACAATGGGTGCATCTCATATTTATATGCGCATACAAAACAAATAACTAGGTCGGCCCTTTAACCGATTACATACAATGCTTCCAATTGAATTGGCTCAAGCATGTTTACAAACAAACATAATTACATGTCAAAAACCTAATTAAAATAGGCACGTAGCCTTTACAACATAATAATATAACCGCAAACCAAAATACCAATAGTCGGCTGCTTGCTCTGTTGTTCTCTAGCATTCACTATCTATGCAACTTGAACTCTCTGTATCTTCCTCATACTGAATCTTTTGATCATGCACTCTTAGAATTATCATGAATATGATCTTACCATCTTATCTTCTAGGGCACATACCATAATTCTATCGTATGCACATGCGTTAACACTCTGGTCTTCAGGTACTCTGTACACTGTCTAGTCTTCAACACTTAGCCAATTTCTAATCTTCTCGTCAAGTGTGCTGACTCCAAAACACTATATGACTTTGTTTCCATAATGATAACACTATATGAAGTCATATAATCCAGTATAGTCAACTTGCGAACAATCTCCCCCTTTTTCATTGATGGCAACAAAGGAATATGGCACAGTTGTTAAATGATCTCTTATACAAAAAATTCTATCTTATATCTCCTTTATATTCTTTACTGTACATCTTTATTTATCTATAACTCCATATTCTACACATACTCCCCCTTTGACATTAATGAAAAAGGTGCTTTAAAACTATATCTACAAATACTTACAGTGAGAGAACATTTGGATATGCTATCTATAAGTTTTGGATCTCTTTCTTCCAAAATGTGATCAGTGAATTTACAATCTGGGGATGGGTGCATAATGCATAGTATAGCTTCTCCATCTTCTCCAAGTCTTTGCTAGGCACTTGATTATATGTCACCATGGTGGCATCGATCTCCTTGATATTCTAATTAAGTATATCTAGTGAGGGCGCAAGAGCATTTCTACGCTGAGTCTGCCTAGCCCTTATTTTTGACATCTCCTTTTCTACTTTCTCAATCTTGTCAATTTGTCCTTGATATACATTATTGCACATATTTAAATTATTGGATGGTTCTTTCACTAATTTCTTTACTTTCTCTAACATAGCTTATGCCTATTGTATCTTCTTGAAGTGGTCATCAGTTAACTTGTCTTGATCCATACAGTTAGCAATAATTTTTCTTCCTTTTTCTGCAAACTCTTTCAAAGTTGCTTGTCCAACTTTGAGTGAACTGAGGTCTAGTGAGAATTTACTAACCAATTCACTTAGTCTTTTCTTTCTATACTTCTCTTCTACAACTTGAGATGCAGATTCTTCCAAGCTAGCAAAGTTAGATTTAAAGGCTGTGAGAATGTTGTCAACACCATCAACTGTACTGACCTTAGACACTTTCTTGTCTGAAGCCAACATGTTGTTCAATATGTTCACTGACTCCAAAAATAAGGGATTCCTCATCACTTGTTTTTCCTTGGCCTTCTCCATAGATAAGACACTGATCTTGATCAGGTCTTCTTCTCCCCACGAATCCAAATTGGTTGTGTCAGGTGTCAAACTTGACAACAATGCTACTGAGGGTGATGGAGTAATGGGAGTACTATCCTCTATTTCTTGTTTAACTTTTATCTCAGCAGAAGGCTTGTTTGTTGATTTACTTGTTTTTATTTTTTCTTCTCCTTTCTCCTTTTCTTGTTTTTCATCTGTTATATCCTCAATCAATACTTCTTCTTGTTGATTGGGAGGAGTATTACCACATAGAGTTTCAACCTCTTGTGTACTTACAAATGCTTCTTCAAACTTGTACAACTCAATGTCTATGGCCGCCATAGTAACTTTTACATTATCAATAAAAAATGAGTTATCTTTGTGTGTCTCTGCTATAGGTGCAGACTTCTCTACCTCTGTGGGTGCATCTACTACATGCGTTGAATCCTGAGGACCTATAATTGGTACATAAGTGGTCTTTTCTATTTTGTCTTACTTTATGGGCACTTGAGTTGTGGGTGTAGTGGGTGGATACATGTGTTTGTTCAAGAAAAACTTCTCAAATGCTTTCTTTGTTTCCTTAACAACTAATTCATAATTCTTGTCCATAATATGCAAAGTCCTTGACTTGGTTCTAAGATGTGGCTTCACTAGATCCAATAATAAAGTCTTCTCTGCTAGAGTGCATACTGGGAGGGTTTCATCTAAGATATTTTCTCTTATCCTCAGATCCTCTTCAATTTCCTATCTTTTTAGGAATTCTTATATGTTCCATACATTATCTGGAATCACAGTCTTCAGTTCTAGGACTGTCTTTTTGAACTCCAGCATATGTTTGAAAATCATTCCATGAATTTATGAATTTTTTAATTTCACTATACTTCTCATAGAACTTCCCAACTTGATCTATCCTTCCTTCATCAATGATTCTTGAACTCAACACACTGAGACTAGATTTGAAACATACTTCTAGGGGTGCTTGAGTTTTTTTCCTATTTCTTGTTACTTGTGAAGATGAATGACTGATGCTAATCTTGATGCAGGAGCATCCTGGGTGTAAGAGCAATCTTGCATCACCCAAAAATATTTATGTTTTTGTATTCAATAAGGGCTATCTTGTGTAGAGCTACTATTTATGGAAACTTGCTATTTTTAGTAAGTTGGTCATAAATCTCAGAATGTTCTGATTTCACATGTGGAGGTTCATCTCAGTCATATCAGCCTACCAGTAAAGTTTCATTGACAGATCAAGTCTAGCTTTGTAGATATTGAAGATTTTTGGTATTGGCAATAGGGTACAAAAACTTTGAACTTAGTTTTGAAGCTTTTAGAGGTCCCAGATGAGGTCGATAATTTGGGTGATGGGTGCTTGCACGAGTTAAGCCTATAGAGCGCTTCGTGGCATTTCTGAATTGGGGTTGTAATAGTCAATCAGAGCAACTGGCGATGACTTATGGTCTTCGAAAGTTGAGTCACCTGAAATGGCAGAAAATAATTTTCCTTCAAAATTTCTGTTCGGGTTTCAAAAGTTATTTTGAGCTGACTTTGATGTAATAAATTGTAAAATAAAATAATTCTAAGTTTGGTTGGCCCTTTGGGCTAAATTTCTGGAACCTTCTCGGGCGGTGGAAATTGCCTATATAAAGAAGGCCCGTAATGTTGTCTTAGGCAGTTCTGGGTAGTAGATCTGGGTAATAATTCGAGGCTTGTCCTACAGAATATTGTAAGGGAATTCCCATGTGGCTTTGCATATTGTAATTCTAAAATTTTGTAATTCCACATTTGTGGAGATAATAAGAAGCCAATTTTCTGTTCTTGCATATTGTTGTTGTTGTTTCTCTATTTCTGTTATGTATTTGTGGTATTAAGGGGAGCACCCTTCATCAAATCTCCTTCTTCCTCTTAGGCATTTCCTTATACTCAAGAGGAGCAGTAAGGTCAATGGTTTCCTTGGGTGTAGAAGGGGTATCATCTGTTTTACCCTTTTGATCATCAGATTTCTCAATTTTCACCTTCTTCATCTTTGGGTCATCAGATTCTTTCTTTTCTATAGTTGCTCTCTCTAATTCCAAAGCAATCTTCTCTTCCCTTGCTTTGTCTAGGTTTGCTTGTGATACTCCATGAATTCTCAAGATCTCTGAGGTAACCTTGGCAACTTTTCTTTTTATTGCTGCATTGTTCAATGTAGCATCTACGTCTCTTGTCTTCTCTTCATAAGTCCCCCATCTAGGTTCATTGGGGTCCTTAGGTGCTGACAATATTACTTGAGCATAAGCCTCTAGAATAGGCTCTTCCACTTCATATCCCAGTGGATGAATCCACTTTTTCCTTGGTTCAACAACCTCCATGCATGTTGTATTAGTCCCAACCATGAAACAAATACTATCTTTGTATTTCTCTACAATACTCTTTGGTATTATATATCTCATTTGCATTTTGGCTCTAAATGTCTTCAACTCCAGTGTCATGTAATCCTTTAATGTACTCTCAGTACATGCCTTGAGAGATATCTATGGCATTTTAGGCATAGATTTGTCTAGATACAAATCAGATACTTTTCCAATAATGTGGAAGTACATATAGATTATTAGGGACCCAAACTTGAATATCTTAGTCTTGTCATGCTTGATGGCTCTTATGTTGTCTGTTAACTATGCACACAAGATCTCACATAGATTAAACTCTCCATTCTCTCTTACCAACCTAATTGCTGCTAGGATGGTGGCCGCTGACACATTGTTTACTCTGCTGGTGTACTGGAACCTATCTCCCAGTATCATGGACATCAATTTGATGTCTTTCTCCTCTATAGGATCTATTGTCATTCCGTTCCTATCACTTCTTGATTTGCAGGCTTTTTCTACAAGTTTTCTGGTGTCCTATCACACTGGAAGAACAACGCCTATTCTTGAGAGTCTTGTTATCTCATGAATTAAATCTCCTGTTATTCTAACCAGTGCTTCTCCTATCCAAAATAGGTCATCATGGATCCTGTTGAGTAGGATCTTGATCCATTTTGACTCATAGAGCTCATATGCCATAGCATATTCCACTATAGGATGATTATCCAAGTGCGCATACTCATCCATGAAGGTTTTATCAGGTTTCATCATTGTTTCCATGTGCACTCTTATTCTATCCAAACCTACTAGTTCCTTATTGTAGTAAATGTATGCCCTAATGTCTTCCACGTGCATAACCCCCATGGGAGTGCAAGAGAATTCACCTTCTAGGTCATCCAATGTGGATTTGAATGGGTGCCTCTTAAATACATATGTTTTCTTCTCTACAAAATCAAATACAATGGGAGTAGCCATTACTTACTTGTATATTACTTTCCAAATGATCTCAAAGACTTCTGAATCATCGTGACTTGTGTATTACTTTCCAACTGATCAAATGCACTGCCAATTACTGGTGAATCAATCTGTAATCCTTCACAAAAAAATGCAAGTTCTCCTCTTCTCTCCAATCGCTCTGAATTTGAATGCTATGAGGGATCTACAAACTTATGTGTACTTTAAAGTAGAAATTTTGCCATTAATGCTTGCCGCGTAAACCAGGCTGTCACTAAAAATTTCTAACTTTCATTCTACAAACAATCTTCTAGAGTAGTCTTGCACATAGATTCGTCTAGTCTCCAAAAAGTTAAGTCCAAAGGCGCATACTCTGAGAGTGAGTATACTAGCCGCACAGGGGTCTAGAGATAAATTAGCTCCCCCTATGACCCTGAGGGCCATTCATTCTGATGTAGAGGGTGCGTCCACTATGGATGCATCCAATACATGTTCATCAACCTTATCCTTCTTTACCTCTGACCAAATGATGCTCACATTATTTGAAGCTTTCAAAAAATTAACTTCTCCTTCGGTGTCTAATACTGGTTCTTCAGGATTTTTAGGGTGTTCCTGACCTTATTTCCTTGATCTAAAAACTTTGAGATCTGTCCAACCTTGTTACAAGAGTGACAAATGACTGGGGGCCTTATATTTCTCAGCGCATTGACATGGGTCACCATTTTACATTGTCTTTCGAAGTGACCATTATAGTTACATATCTGACATGTAACATTCTGAGAACTCCTCATATTTGGCCGATTCTGATTTCTCTGATTATACTAAGTCTTGTTCTTCTGACTTGTCTTACAATTCATAGCTCTATGACCAAATTTATTGCATGAATAACAATAACCATTGAAAGGTCTTACCTCTATACAGTTCCTTGCTATATGTCCGTGCTTTTTACATGCATAACAAGTTTGATCTATTAGCTTGCGCTCATTCTTGGATGGTTCAATATGATCTTTAGTCTAACTTCTAGTCTCCTTAGCATCTGTGGTGTTTTCTGGTGCTTTCATTCTTGCTCACATGTTGTCAATCTGGTTTTGTGCTTCATTGTATCCAATGTAGCTAGTATCTCCTTTAAGTCTTCTTGCATATAACTGAGATTCTATCAAATTAGAACTGGTGTGCAATTTATCAATGTGATTCTTTGCTTCTTTCAATTTAGATTCCAAGCTTTCTTTGTTGTTTCTTAGCTCCAAAATTTCCATGTTTGCTTGCCTCAATTCTCCATTCAGTTGAAGGTTCTCTTTGATCTGATCATTGTAGACATCTTGATTGTTGGTTAGCTTGTCATCCAATTCTTTGATTTTTTCTTTTAGGGATGAATTTTCTTCATTTAGCTTCTTGATCATTATCCCTAAATCACTGGTAGAGAATTCTTTCAAATATTTTCTTAGCCTTTTGATGACTACTTGAGCATCACTGACTTTTTCTTTAAGTTCTTCAATTTCTTTTTCAAATCTATCCAAGTCTTCAAGAGAAGCCTCAAGATTTCTTTTTAGATGTTTTATTTCTTCTTTGTCCATGATCTCCTCAAGTGGTTAAACTTCTATGCTGAGGACCAAAGCTTTGATACCAATTGTTAGGAATGGGAACACTTAGAGGGGGGGGTGAATCAGTGTTCACTATATTTTATCTTTTTACTTTATTCTTAATCTAAACTTGAATACTTAAATACTGAAATGAACATCAACATAAATATGAAACATGAAATCAACACATAACACCAATATGGTTACGGGGAAACCCAAATAGGTAAAAATCCCAGTGGGAATTGACACCCACTAATATTATGTACTAGTGTTTAATGATCCTTGCTAGAAGATCCTTAACCCTGTTAGGAGTTGCTTTACAATGTATTTAGTACATTGACCTTGTCAAGGGTTGGACCCTATTAGGATTCTTTTACAATAACCCTATTAGGAGTGTGGACACACTATCCTAGAGCTCACTACTCAAGTGGTGAAGGCTACAACCTTCTGATCTCAGATACACACTATATTTGTTGCATGAACTGCCACTGTGACACTTCTTGTTTGATCAGTTCCTTTGATGCACTGATGCTTTGACCTCTTGCAAAGCTCTAATAACTCTTATCAACTATTCACATACTTCTTCTCTGCTTATCTTGACTCTATTTCCACTTCCATACCAATTACAATGGGCACATATCATATTTATATGCACATATAGAACAAATAACTAGGTTGTCCCTTTAACCGATTACATACAATGCTTCCAATTGAATTGGCTCAATTGTGTTTATAAAAAAACATAATTACATGTTGGAAACCTAATTACAATAGGTGCATAGCCTTTACAACATAATAATATAACTGCAAACCAAAATACCAGCAGTTGACTGCTTGCTCTGTTCTTCCCTGATATTCACTGTCTATGCAACTTGAACTCTCTGTATCTTCCTCATAC
Organism: Chamaecyparis obtusa; assembly: GCA_027943335.1. Lineage (NCBI taxonomy): Eukaryota > Viridiplantae > Streptophyta > Pinopsida > Cupressales > Cupressaceae > Chamaecyparis > Chamaecyparis obtusa. The sequence goes on from BSBK01004123.1 coordinate 59,923, forward strand.
TAAATCTTCTGATCATGCACTCTTAGATTTAGAATGAATATGATCTTACCATCTTATCTTCTAGGGTGCATACCATAATTCTATTGTATGCACGTGCGCTGACACTCTAGTCTTTAGGTACTTTATACACTGTCCAGTCTTCAACACTTAGCCAATTTCTAATCTTCTCATCAAGTGCGCTGACTCCAAAACACTATATGACTTTTTTTCCAAAATGAAAACACTATATGAAGTCATATACTCCATTATAGTCAACCTGCCAACACAAACTAGTGTTTTCTATTCCGTGAAAAGCTTGGTGATTAAAAAAATGAAGAAAAATAACTATATTAATGTCCATGAATGAAAAAAAAGTATATGGAACTTAAAAGTACACCAAGTTATAATAGAAAGTAGATTTACTCAAATTACTCCAGAAAACTAAAAAAATAGCAAACACTAAAAGCAATGAGAAGGGACAAGTAGAAGTGAACCCAAGATGGATAAAACCATGCAAATCTAGACTTAAGTTTTGCTCTTTGGAAAAGTCAAGTTTTCCTTTTACTAGTTATAAAGTACAACCACTAAAATTGAAGGAGGAGGAGGGCGTCTTGGAATTAGAGAGTAATTAACAATAGTAGATTTCTACAATAGATTTTTTCTTGCGTGTTACTTTCACATCCTTGAATTCTCACATTATGATAATGGATTATGGAGTTTGATCTGAAACAATGATGGTAAAAATAATTCATACACCATCAAATCCAAAAACATACAACCAACACTAAATCCTAAGTAGTTAGATAAAAAAAATATAGCATACAAGCGCTACTCCAAGTTTCTGAATTACTATGTCCATTCAAATGCTAGGAAATAGAAGCTAATATTTACTAATAAAGGTGAATAAATATTACTGTATATGTGGATTGATGAAACATCGATTAATAGAGGTAAAGGAAATAACATGGAAATTAAAAATGGTGTAAGGATGACTACAAGGAGACATAATTTTGTTAGGAAATTACAAAGGTTGACTTGTTTTTTTTAAGACATTACTGAGAAAATAAGTTGAGCTTAGATGGAATCTTTTATTTGGTATTACATGGGAGGAAATGATAAAAAAACCAAGAAAATTATAAAACATCTTCCCTCATTTTCATTTATAATATTAGGGTTATGGTCTCTCATTTAACTATACTAACTTGGCACTGTTAACTTTTGTGTATACCTAGACATCTAACAAATAACTATATTTTTTCATATTGTTTTCTACATGTCATCTATACTGATAACTTCATGATAAAAGGATTGTACTCTCTTTTGACTGTACTACTTTGGCATTGTTAGTTTTTGTGTAGGCCTAAACATCTAAAAAATAAATGATTTTTTCATGTTATTTTCATGTCACCCAGGCTGATAGCATCATTACCAAATACCCCATGTTATCTATCCTGACATATTATAATATTTGAGCTTATAATTAAGTGTGGATGCCGTGATGAAAGAAACAGTATTAACATATGGCTCTACAATTAGAAAATCAAAAGATTTTATTTCCACTTTTTATTTTCAATTAAATGGGATTTGGTGTATATGGAGAACTTGGTTTCGATAGAGACTTTTCTTAAAATAAAATTCATTTAAGGCTTAAAAACTATGAAAAATGAGAACAAGAATGGAAAACATATTATTATGGGTTTGTAAAGAAGTATTTTTGAAGATTATACTCAACTCAGGGAATCGTCATGTTCACCATTAACAGATATTGATCTAAGTATTTTTGAAGATTATACTCAACTCAGGGTATTGTCATGTTCACCATTAACAGATATTGATCTAGACATTTAACAATTTGTCACAATTTTGATGAGATTAAATGATAGAAATAAAATAAAATAAAAAAAATAAAATCTATTCATTGATCTTTTGGTTCTTTTGGATTTGATTGTATGATAGTTTTTTACATCGATGTTTTAGATCACACTCTGTGATCCATCATCAAGATGAGAGAATGTGTATGTCACCATTTTGGATCACACTTTTTGATATATCATCATGATAAGAGAATGCATAATTCACCATTTTAAATCACACTCCATGATCCATCATCAAGATGAGAGAATGCACAATTCCTTATATGCATTCTCTCATCTTGACCATGGATCATGGGGCGTGATCTAAAATGTTGATGCAATAAATTATCACACAATCACATCCACAAGTAGAAAAAGATTAGCCTAGTGGGTTGTGCAAATATGATGCCATCAATCCATTCTTTGGCTAGTTTTCATTCCCACAAAGCAACTAATAGTTCCAAGGTAGCTTTCTTAATTGATATGCCAAGATCCTACCCATTACAAAAGATAATAGGAATTTTTATATCTAGTTAATGACATATCATTCTCCTATTTATTTCTATGACTGAGCAATTATAGTTAATATTTTCTACTTGTGATGGAGATTCTGAAAAGACTAATGAGGTGTATAAGTAAAGGAAACCACAATAGCATTTAGGATCTACACAACAATGGAAAAATTGTAAATGGAATTCAATTACCCAAGATTTTAAATATCTCAAACTAAGGGAAAAATAAATTATTACTATATTCATAAAAATAAGGAAGTTATGCTTCTAAAATATTAGTAGGAGATAATGTGATGGAGTATGGCTTACTATTTAGAAGTACTTCACCAAATTTACCATAAAGGTTCATTAAGATATATGTTAATATAAAAAATTCTCATTAGTGTTTAAAGGAAAAAAATTCAATGTCATCTAGACTAATAACATATTGTGAACATATAGTCCATGCCATGGTCTGACATCTTGTAAACTTTAAACAAATTATAGGTGTAAATATAATTAAGCAAGCAAAAAGGTCAGTTTATAGCTCTACAGTCACCTTGTTATATGATTTAGAACAACAGAGAGGGGGGTGAATCAGTTGTTCTCAGGTCCTGATGTATAAAACAAACTTCAAATCCTTTACTTTAAATTAGATCTAATAATCAAAACCAACTTGGTCATCACTGATTCAATAATAGAAACATATAACAATGTAGTCCACTACCTAGCTGTATCTAACTTGCAAAACACAAAAATGTTCAAACCATAACATTCACACAAGCATTGACACCAAGATTTATAGTGGAAACCTAATATGGAAAAAACCACTTTGTAACATGCTACTATTATTTTCACTCGTCTGAAGTGAGCTCAGTTAAAAGCCAACCTTGTCAAAGGTTACAATACACACTATTAGGTGTGACCCGGTTAAAGGATCTCAATCACCCTGTTAAAAGTGAGCCTTGTTATAGGACTTACATACATTCCATTAGAATGCAATCTTGTTCAAAGGATTTAACAAATGACTGTTAGGTCAACCTCTGTTAAAAGGATTTTGACTATTACAATGGTTAGAAAGTAGCAACAATATTGATCTGAAAAATATACAACTCACTTTGCAAATATTAGATCTAATTCCATACACTAATGTTGGTTTACTGACTTTGAAACTTTGCCATTTCCATCTCTGATCTGCTTGGAACTTTTCTTCAAGCAACCACCACAATTCTCCTTTAGCCTTTTCTGCTTATACAGTCAATAAAACTTACTGATCTTCTAGTATTCTCTTTTCACCCATACTTCACATCCAATCTTAGGTTCCTTTTAATACTCATATTTTGCTGCTTAATCTCCTTCATTAATCTTAGGGTTAGGTCAGATTCATTGAATCTACCCACTTTATGTTCTTCGGCTCCTTTTCTAGAATCATCTCAAATCTCTTAAAGATTTACAATAAAACATTTTTTTAGTGCATTCAATGCTTTCAAACAATCAATAAATAAAGTCAACACATTTTACATAATCTAAGAATTCAATGATGTTAGCTCCAAATCTGAATTCTTTTCAAATATAAAAATGCTGATGCTCGATCAATACTGCGATCAACTACTCGGTCTTCATGTAGAAAGCTCAGTCATTACGAAAAATATTTCCTCATCTTATACTATCTTCCTCGGTAATTAACTGATACTCGGTTGATGCTAGAATTTTTCTTAGCATATACTGACTTGGTTGACACTAACATCACTTGGCTTAAACATGATTTTTCCATTTTTGCTCGGTCAAGTCTATCAGTTTAGTCTTCAAACTTACTAAGATAAATAATACAGTGTCTCATCATTGTACAACATAGTCAAGTACACTTTGTAGTATCAAGATAACTCAACCTTTCCTGAGGTCCTATTATTACTGACCTTTCCCCAATCCTTCACAACAATACAATAGATATAGTACTTTCCTAAGTAGCAACAGTCTTACCAGTTAAGGTTTGACATCAATGACAATACAACAATTATTTCAATTGCAGTTTCCAACACACCCAACTAGAAGAATGGAGGAGAAGGTCTTGTTAAAAAACCAGTCTCTATTATGTTGTATAAAAAATTTACATAATTCAAAATATAAATTTATAGTTCTAACTTCTAATAGGATGTTGTCTCTCTTGTTATTTAATGATTTCTAAATAATATTCTACACTTCTCTCATTTCCATAGTTTGCTTCTATTCATAACAAATTTTAAGAAATTTTAGTAGTTGTCTCTCAAGAATCCTTGGAGCCCAAATCAATGATATCAATGCACAACAATTGAATCCTCTATAGTTTGTATGCCCATTCATATAAGGATTCGACACAAGTAGTTGATTCTGAATACTCATGATCCTCCATCATATGAAAAAATTGTTAGCAAGTTGACTATACTAGTGTATATGACTAAGATTAGTGTTGTCATTATGGAAACAAAGTCATATGAATTTTTGGTGTCAGTGCACTTACTTAGAAAATCAGAATTTGGCTAAGTATGAAAGACAAAGCAGTTAGTGAAGCACCTGATGAAAAGAGCATCAACGCATGTGCGTATGACCAAGTTTTGGTATGCACCCTTGAATATAAGATTTTGAGTATGTAATCATGCTAAGTCTAAGAATGCATGGTCAGTTAGTATGAATAATTTATAGCAAGTTGAAGTGACACAGTCAGTGAACAGCAGAACAAAACATAGCATGCAGTTGGCATGAAAGATTTTTATTAGAGATTATTATTTTGTTTTGTAAAGGCTATGAGCCTATTGTAATTGTGTTATAAAATTGTTAATATCATTACATGTAAACACACTTGAGCCAATTCATTTGGAAGCATTGTATGTAATAGGCTATAGGCCGACTTAGTGAATAGTTTTGTTTGTGCCTATATATAAGACATGTTCTTTTGTATTATAGCGTCTGATGGATATAGAAGATGAAATAGAAGAGAAGAAGTATGTGAAGTATGTGTTAAGAGTAGTAAGAATGATATAGAGCTTTACAAGAGGTTAAAACATCAGCTTATAAAAGGAATTGATCAGACAAGTAGTGTCATAGCAGTAGTTCACCTTGCATATATAGTGTGTATCTGATATCCAGGAGGTTGTAGCCTTCCTCATTGAGTAGTGAGATTTGACAGTGAGCCTTCCACCCCTAACAGGGTTAGTTACTTCAAGACTCCTATTAGGGCCTGACCTTTGACAAGGTCATTGTACTAAAGCATTGTAATGACTACTCCTAATAGGGAAAATGAACATTAATAGGTTCATAATACACAAGTACAATTATTAGTGGGTATTAATTCCCACCAAGGTTTTTCTTTTGGCCAAGGTTTTCCTGTAATCCTATCTAGTGTTATGTGTTATGGTTGAATGTTTATTTTCTTTGATATTCATTTCAATATATAATTAATTGGGTTAAGTTTCAAGAAACATAAAAATATTAATATTATAGAACACTAATTCACCCCCCCACCTTCTCAGTGTTCCCATTCCTAACAATTGGTATCAGAGCTTTGGTCCTCTAAAGATAAGTTTAACCACTTGAGGAGATCATGGATACAGGAGAAGTGAAACATCTAAAGAAGAATCTTGAAGTAGCTCTTGAAGATCTTGACAGATCTGAAAAAGAAATTGAAGAACTAAAATTGAAGGTCAGTGGTGCACAAATATTCATCAAGAAACTCAAAAAGGACTTGAAGGATTGTTAACTAGTACATTTGAGCCCTTTTTCTGATAGTCGACCATCGAAGTTCTGACCATATACCATCAATTAAGTGACACCACTCGCCGTTGCAGTTTTGCAATTAGAAAAAATGATAGTTTTGATTTTGGTCATAATTACGACAACCATGGTCGTCGCAAAAAGGGGGTTCCAACATGGTGAACCTTTCATTGGACCTATTTGTTTCCATCATAATTGTGACACCCATCTGTCACAAAAAAATACAAACAATGATGACCTGTCAAAATCTTCTAACAAGTCATCATCGTTTCTAGTTTGTTTGTCGATGGAGATGTTGTTAATGTGATGAATATCTGTTAGAAGTTTAGGATGGATATCTGTTGTTTGTAGTTTTTAACAATAGTGATGATGTACATGCGACGGATACCCATCAAAAGTTTACAACAGATATCCATCATTTATAGTTTTTTACCGACAATGATTTTGTACATGTGATGGATGGATGTCAGATGTTTTTGATAGATAACCGTCATTGTTGTATGGTCGTTGTAGTTGTGATGAAAATTAGTTTTAAATTTTTTTTTGTTGATCGAGTTGGTATCGATTCAGAATAGTATTCTTGCATATCTAGTTCCTACTTGTGATTTGGTTATGGATCATCCGGAGATGACTTTGCAATAGATTTGGTAGTAGCTCATGGATTATTGAGTGGAGTCTAGAGACTTGGATTTGGAATGGATCCTACCGAATCAAGATTTGTGATAGCGACTGCTCCAGCACAAGAGGCTAGTGCGGCGATTAGAGATACATTCTTCCTAATGTGTTTGTGGGATATATGCGGACCTGATTGCATTCAAATATGATTTGAGTGACTTCTTGAATTCTTTGGTTTGAATTAGATGTGTTTTGTTCCTATGGAGTGTAGCAGTGACTTAACTTGGAGTTTGAGTAGACTATGAATTGATCGGCTTGAAGACAGAATCAAGCTACTCTTTGCGTTGTTGTTGAGATCGGGTTGTGATGGATCACTAGGATCTTCTACCATTTTTACCATAGTTTTGAATGAGTTAGATGTGATGTTGAGAGAGCGACTTGTAGAACTTGCACATTGGAGATTCGTAGATCACTATGGTGTCTGTGATGACTTGGGAGAAGTCTTCTTCTTGGTGAACTAAGCTAAGAGACTTAGATTACAGAAAGTGGGTCATTTCATGTGACTTATGAGACATTGGATGCCTCTTCATAGTGGGTTTCTGGTGCGGTTTGTGGTGTTTCTTTGTGACTGGGTTCTTGGCAGAGATCTGTTGATTTGGTAGCCATTGAGATGGATCAATATATATTTTTCGTATGTGGATTGAGATCTTAAATTATTGAGCTTCTCTTTTTTTTGAGAATAGTTTAACATTCTCTACTTAACAGGGCCAACCATGTGAAGGTGGAAGCTCATCTGACCCCTCCTAGGAGCCTCTTATGACCCTTTATGACATTTTAAGACCTCTAAGATATATTATTAGGGATTGTAAAGGGTCATAAGGGGTCTTGGGACACAATAGTTGAGAAACATAAATGTAGGCATCATGGTCACAATTTTTTAGAAACACAACATAATTGAGTGGTATACCCAAACGATGCAGCACAACTACCCCTCTAGTTCCAAGTCTACACTGCAGTAAACAAAACCCATAAATAAAGAATAAATTTAAAGAGGGAAGGACGAGGGCCATAACTATCGAAATAATATAGGGAACCTATATTATTTTGGTCATTATGGCCCTCCTTCACTCTCTAAATGTATTCCTTATCTATGGATTTTTGATCCTATAGTGTAAACTTGGAACTAGAGGAGTGATGGTTGTGTTGCATCGTCTAGGTATACCATTCGATTATGTTGTGTCTCCAAAAAATTGTGACCATGATACATTTATGTTTCTCATTTGTCATGTTTATGTGTATCTACTAGAAATTCTAAAAAAATTCAGTATCTACAATAGCCCTCTGTTAACCACATTTATGCATATGGTCCCAATAAAGTAGTGCACAAACTACACAAAGAAGGCATCACATAAATATGATTTCTACTTTTGCCATTGAAGCAATCTAGGTAGTACTAGCTGCCTCTCGAGCCTTGCAAAAGTTGCACTCATTTCCTACATCAGGTATACATGTAGATGAGGTAGATGTAAATGTGGTTTCATCGACCCACTGAAAGTATTGACATCCACTATTTCCTTGCGATACCAAATGTACATCAGTTCTTCATAAAATGATTAGTTGTCACATTATTTTTAAACATAAAATATAATTACGTATCCAAACCTTTTTCCTATTTAGGCAAGCCCAAAATTGATGCCCAGGATTACTTGTTGTGCATGACATCTTCAACATGCATGGGCTAACACCACATTGACACATAGGCACATTGACCAAAGTCATCAATGCTATTTCGATAAATATTGCATTATCACAAATATTGCGTTGTCATTATTTTGTTCATTCATACTAATTATAATTACAATAAAAAAACCATACTAATGTAGACTTGGACATTTTTTGGCTAAGTTGAAGTCTATGGTTTAAATCACTAGACACTCAAAACAAAATGACAAATCAAAGACAATCATGCAATAAAAAAAAATTACTAAGAAATTTAGAATTAGCTCACTCCATTGCAGGGAACAAAGAGAATCCCTTGTGATTTAACATCATTGATGTGCAAGGAAATAGAAAATTAGCAAAAGCAACTCTCATAAGATAGTATTTAGATTAAATGCATTGATATACAAAAAATACCCCATAAAATTATAAAGAAAGGTAATTTTTTAATCATGTCACTAATTTGTGCATATCTAAATACTGGTGTCTTTCAAGTGATTTGATTCTTGGCATTACCACTGCAAATGAGAACAATCTTAACTAGTGAGGTTGTTTAAGCATATAGAGATTAAATACACTCTTTTAGAAAGAAAGTTCTCTTAACAAAAGATCAAAGATATATAAGTAGGACATATAAAACAAGGTGAATAAGAGTAGTACATATAAAAAAATTGTTAGAACATGCCAAACATCTAGCATAATTGTACATTTCATTCATGTCATTGATATTCTTCCTCATCCATCTCATTATCAAAATCATCATCATTGATGACATCACCACCACCACTATTGTCACTGTTGTCATCATCATCATCATCAACATCAGCATCAACATCATCATCATTGTCATTATCATCCTCATCATCATTGTCATCAGTAGCAACATCATCATTGTCTTCTTCTTTATATTCTTCTTCGACTAGCTCTCGATCGTGATCATCATCTACATCATCTTCCACTTCTTCATCTTCCTCGGTATCTTCTTCCATCACATTATACTTTACCGGCCTTCCTCTTGGATCATGTCTAACAATAAATGACCAAACTGGTTTATGTGGAACCTCTAAGTAAAATACCTGCTCACATTGGCTTGGAAGAACATAGGGCTCTTCTCCAAATGGCTCAAACAACCTTTTAGTGATCATTGGAAATCCATTGCCATGTTCAATAATAGTTCTATCAGGATCATTTTTATTGAGACGTAGTCTATACTATTTCACAATGAAGAGAACTAATTTGAAGAAATTAAAGTCACAGTCAAGTATATCAACCATAATACCATAGTATCGATTGTGAGACTCTTGAGGATGTAAGTTGTTTCTAGATGAAATAATAATTACATGGAACATTGCACTTATCCCAGAATCACAAGTTCTCTTCATGTCATCCAACTTTTTGATGCGAAATTTATAACCATTGCAAAACATAGTCTTGTGGTATTTCACCTACAATATTGTCAAATACATATAAATTATTGCATCACGAGTTGAAAAACATACGGTTGATTAATTAATAAATTTATAAGTACCTGGTGATCTTTTAAACAATATGCTAAATCTATTTCCTTTTGTGTAACATTGGGATCTCCACTATGATGAGCTTGTATAACCAATGAAGACATAGATTCCCATGTTAACCTATGACCATCATGTTGACATCATTAAATCCACACCATCATCCAATCTTGATTGTTTGCAATAAATAAATGTATTGCATCCCACTATTTAGCAGCTGTACAAAAGTAAATAGATGACTTACAACAGATTTATTTTGAAGATTAAAAATTAATTAACTACAATAACATCTCATAATTTATTACCTTTTAGTTTCCTAAATCTACTGTCACCTACACAGTACTCCCCTTCAAATTTTTTAATTGAGCCAAGATCCCAAATGCAATCTATATGGGTCTTTGCTATAAGATTATGAATATATTGAGTAATGTACACCATCATCTGGTATACCATATATCCCTCAACCATAGAATTATCGGGACATGCTCTTTGTCATACCAAACCCTTCAAAAATTTGAAGTGTCTCTCAACCATCCACATTGACCTAGCATGTATAGGTCCACACAATTCAATCTCATCAACTTGGTGTATGAGGTAGTGTTTTTGTGCATTGAAAAAAGACAGAGGTAAACACTTTTTCTTTTCACACATTAATCGACAAATTCTTTTCTTCCAATATTTTATATCTTCTAAGTTATGAATTTCTTTAGATGACAACCACCTACAAGGGATTCAAGACATAAATATATAAATACGAGACTTTACAATATATTACTTGTTTGATATTATTGTTTGATATATTGAACAAATATCAATGCTTACCTCATGTATTTTCCAAGATCATATATCTCTTGTTTGATATTATTGTTGAAGTTCTCAGGGAGAGATAGGGGTAGCAAATACTGCAACAATTGTCAACTGATCATTTCATACAATGAAAATTGAATACAATTACACAAATATAGTGTAAATACAAAAGACTGACTGTGTGTGTGAATTTTGTACCTAGTTGTGGACATAACACTTCAGTAAAACATTAGAGGTTAGCAAATCAAAGAAATTCAAAAGTAATTGAAACTATGCTAACCAGGTGATTTACTACTTTCTAGTAGGTGCGAGTATGGTATTCTTAGATTAGACTGAGATCAGTGACAATGCAATACCTAAACGAATGATTTGAATGCAAAAGAATGGATGAAACTATTGATCCAAATTAATCTAGATTTTAAGTATTTTCTTATACAATAAGAATGATATGAATTTGATATGAAACTAGAATCTAAGATGAAATTGATATGAAAAATTAATCTAACAATGATATGAAATGAAACTAAAATGAATTGAAAACAAGATTGATCTCACAAAAGTTGTTGATTCGCAAGAACCTTCAATTCTTCAGATGTTAATTTGCCAGCATGGTTGTGCAAATTCTGTGGATTGTGGATGATTTGGAAAGAGCTGAGCCTTGATTTTATAGAAATTTAGGGCTTTGGAGGTGCATGGAAAAAGTCATAAATCACTCTTGATGAACTCAGGTTGATTTTTGAGTTAACAAGAAATCAAAGATAATTAACTCACAAAATCATGCAAATCATGCAAGAACAACTTTTTAACTCAAATCAAAAGTTTAGATAAACTTTGAACTCAAAAAAGATGTTGAGTTCCAAAAAGTCAACAACTTGCATTGATTTTTTGATTTGGAGTTTAACTGGTTCTTTCCGATGTGCACATGGATAATTATGAATTAATAAATAAATAAAGTGATTTATCCTCAACTTAACTAATTTTTGAAATAAAATAATTGATTTATGGGTTAATCAATTATTATTAAATCAAACTTTTATTTAAAAAATATATCATTAAATTTGACAACTGACTTTAATTAATTAAATAAAAATTTAATCAATTAGTCATAGGGTATTTTGATTTATTATCAAAATTAAATAATACAATGTAGGAATAAATATAATTAAATTCAATCAAATAATTAAGTGGCAGAATTAAATCTAATTGATTAAATATTTAGAATATTCAATTAATCAAACTTTAGGAGAAATTAGCTTTATTGCCAAATAATCATTAAATTAAAGATAATTAGATAAATTAGGAATATTGCTAGGAATAGTCCCCGATGTAGAATTTAAGATAATCAATTAGGATTCGATGATGTTCAGATGTGCCTTAGGTTAGGACTTTGATGTCAATTTTGTTTGATTTGTAGATGTAGGAGGTTATTGAACTTGTAGCCCATTTTTGTGGTATTACATTTTGCCCCTCTTTGAATTACTGTGTGAAGCGCAATGGTTCAAAGACAGTCTATTTTTTATGCTGAAACTAATATGGAAAGATAAACGGATTCTGAGACAGAAAATGATTGAAATATTTGAAGATGTTAGGTCCTGAAGGACCAAAGATAATGTTCACTATAGCAACGATGAACCGATGATTGCGAAAAAGTGTCAAAAAACCTAATTCTGAACCTTATGATTATGAAGAAGTGAGTGATCGATTCTAGACCTGATTGTCAATAAGAATCACATTGGTATCACATCTAAACCCTTAAGTTACGAAGAACCAAGGAAATAACACTAATGAACCGATGGTTACAAAAAAGTTGATACAGTTTACATGATAGATTAGGATACTAGATTGATATGGATCTTGATGAATCTGGCATGCCCCAAGTGATGAGGTCTTTAGATGAATTAGAACCTATACATGGTTGTTGTCTTGATCACTGAAAGAGAAATATTTGATTTACAGACTTGAATGATGTGTAATATCATGCCTCCTTTGGGATTAAAATTGAAATCTGACAAGAAAAGTCAGTGTTATATTTTAGAAACATGTTAATTGATTTGAGAAGTGGCTATGCACGTCTGAGAATGCATTCTGCATCATTTGGAGGTCTTGAAGACCAAGTTTGACTAGGTTAAACCTTGAATTGACCATAGTTGACCAAGTTGAAATTTTGATAGTTTGATGTAAGATAATCACTTAAGTTGAATTCTAGATTTCTGTGATGATTGAAGGTCGATTATGCAAGTAGTTAATAATATAAATGAACTCAGATTTTGATTTTGATCTTGAAAAAAGATTCTACTTGCTGTTTCGTTGGAGGGACCTTCATGTTAGGTTTCAACTCTTGTTAGATTTGAAGATGTGATTGAAGAATCGTTTAAGTTTTGAAGTTTATCCAAACCTTGTGAGATCATGCAAAGTGCAAAATGAAATGCAACCTAAGACCTAGGACCTAGTCACTAATCATGTGTCAGTTGTTTGTCATCATTAAATTTTTAGGTAACCGGATAAATCAATATAATGCCCACTAGTTATGAAACCATAGACATATGAATATCAATTTGTATGCGTAAAAATAATACAACACCCACTGGTTAGGCAACCATAGACATATGAATATAGATTTTATTTTTGGAATGTCGGATTAGATATAAGCACCAAGGCATAAATGCCAGGATGACCTAAATATCATGTCCATTTTGATATAGCAATTTTTATAAGCATCAAAACATAAATGTAATGATGACCAAAGTATGCCTTGCATTCAAAACACATCAAATAGTCAAGAGATTATTTTAAATCCAATGTGAATTACTAGTAGTGACCCTTTATCATTCACATCCTTAGGTAAGATCATGTTTCATAATAGGAAAAAAACTTCACTCAAAAAGACAAATAGCTAGATCAAACTTCCTTGAATTTTCTGGGTATCAATGGTTGAGGTACTCATGGCCATCCAATTCAAGATAGAGGCTCTTACAGATAGACACCATTTCAATCCAAAATTTCCAAATTTGTTAGATTTTCACATACAAGAAGAAGAAAAAGAAAAGATTATGCCCCTAGTCATCACTCTCTAAATCCTGTAAAGGACATTAACGAATGGTAGAGATGGAGGATCCAATAATGGATAGTCCAAGCCTACAACTATCAATTATAACAACAATATGAACAATGGAATACAACAAGATAATGATTCAAACATAATTTCATTCAACATGCCCAGTTGTAAGGCCTTCTAGGTTAGGGCCAAATATAATCAAAAGTATTTCTTCTATTTCTTAGCTAGTTCAGTTCTAAAACAAATCAGCAACTGATGGAAACACTAAGGCAGATCTGAACTTGAGCTCACAAGCCTCCAAGCAATCTCCTTGTCTCCAAGCATGCAAACCACTAGCTCTGTTGTTACAACTATCAGATAACAATCTAATCTTCAAGATCTCTCAAGATCCAATTATGATGCTACTCTCCTACTACCAATATACCATCCAACTTGTTTCCCAAACATCTACCCAAGCCCTCAATATACAGCCAGCTAAGCCACAAGTCGGCCAGTCAGGCTTTAATTACAATATAGGTCCAGACCAATAAAAGAAACCAAAACTAAAGAAAGAATGATCAAAACTTAATGTGCCTTTGGATTTAGGTCCACACATAACCCAAAAACCTTTCTTTAAGGTCACAAGGTCCAATTTGATCACACGGAACATCACAAGAAGAAACACCACATGTTTCACCCGAAAACTGGCAGAAAATAGGTCTCATGCCAAAATGGTCATAACTTTTGACTCATAATGAATTAGGATATGTGACTTTGATAAAAGATAGTACTTTAGGTTATCTTAAAGTCCTTAAGATAACAAAGGATTAATCTTTATGGATCAAGATCTCCAATATGAACAATCAGCACCAAAACTGCAGTAACGGCTCGGATGCAAAAACTGGCAGAAAATAGGTCCCATGCCAAAATGGCCATAATTTTTGACTCATAATGAATTAGGAGATGCACCTTTGAGAAAAGATATTAATCTAGGTCTTCTTAAATAAATTAAGAGTGAAAAGTATTATTCATTAAGGATCATCAGCGCCACATCCCGCAATCAGCTCCAAAAATATAGGAAAACACTATTCCGATGGAAAGGAAAACATTTGTAATTTTAAAAAAGTCCATCCAATCTTTATGTGCTCATAGGAGAAGGTTCCCAAATAGGTTATCAACATCATGTAAACTTCTCACAATATGAAACCAACAAATGCAAAGATTATAATGCAAACAACAGAAAATAGGTACAGCAATTAGGAAATATTTTTGGTTGATGCAAGATTGCTCAAAGCCTGAGATGCTCTTGCATCAGACACCCCAGGTTACAAAGGATGTTCTTAATGGTGGGAAGGAAATCATCTAGGATTTAGCACATAAACCCCAAACTAGTTCTTCACATACATGTTTGATGAAGGGTGCTCCCCTTAATACCACAAACATATAACAAAAACAAAGAAACAACAACAATATGCAAGAACAAAAAATTGGCTTCTTATTATCTCCACAAATGTGGAATTAAAAACTTTTAGAATTACAATATGCAAAGCCACATTGGCATTCCCTTACAATATTCTATAGAACAAAGCCTCGAATCATTACCCAAATCTACCCAGAACTGCCCTAGACAACACTACGAGCTTTCTTATATAAGCAATTTCCACCGCCCAAGAAGGTTCCAGAAATTTAGCCCTTAGGGGCCGACCAAACTTAGAATTATTTTATTTTACAATTTATTACATCAAAGTCAGCTCAAAATGACTTTTGAAACCCAAACATAAATTTTGAAGGAAAATTATTTTTTGCCATTTCAGGTGACCCAACTTCCAAAGACCATAAGTCATCGCCAGTTGACCTGATTGACTATTATAACCCCATTCTGGAAACACCACAAAGTGCTCTACAGGCTTGAGTTATGTAAGTGCCCGTCACCCAAATTTTTGACCTCATCCGGGGCCTCTAAAGCCTTCAAAACTGAGTTTGAAGTTTCTGTACCTTGTTGCCAATACCAAAAATCTTCAATATCCTCAAAACTAGACCTGATCTAGCCATGAAACTTTATCGACAGGCTGATACGACTGAGATGAACCTCCACATGTGAAATTAGAACATTCTGAGATCGTATGACCAACTTACTAAAAATAGCAAGTTTCCATAAATAGCTGTCCTACACAAGATAGCCCTTATTGAATTCAAAAACAAAAATATTTTTGGGTGATGCAAGATTGCTCTTATACCCAAGATGCTCCTGCATCAGACACCTGGGGTAATTTGAGAAGTGACCCTTTCATGACTCAGGTGTGCAGAGGAAAACCAAGATGGTTAACCTCTTCGTTTGTCAACCATGATGAATCTTTAACAGGTCCTCTTTTCCACTTGACTGGATATTCTTCAAATTTCCTATTTCTTGTGCTTCTTCCAACATGACTGTCCAGTATGTCTTCAATCTCCTTGGTATCTAAACTACTTGCTGGAATACTCCACTGTGCCGCTATGATCTCATCTTCAACACTTCCTTCATGATACTCTGTCAAATGTGAAATGTTAAACACTAGTGAAATATTTAGCTCACTAGGCACTTCTACCTCATATGGATTTCCTGAATCATGCTTTTTCAGTATCTTACATGGTCCAAAATTCTTCATTTTCAGCTTGTTATATGTACCAACTGGAA
Source organism: Chamaecyparis obtusa (assembly GCA_027943335.1). NCBI lineage: Eukaryota > Viridiplantae > Streptophyta > Pinopsida > Cupressales > Cupressaceae > Chamaecyparis > Chamaecyparis obtusa. The sequence continues at coordinate 76,356 of BSBK01004123.1, forward strand.
ACCGCTCCTTCCACAAATGAACCATGACTTCATCCCCAACCTAAAATTCTTTATGCCTCCTTTTCTCATCTGTCTTAGCCTTATACTGTGCGTTCATCTTGGTAATGTGCTTCCTCACCTCCCCATGGATGTTCTTCAAATATTTTGCAAAATCCTTAGCTTCAACACTACTTATTTCTCCTTTATCTATCTTTCTCAATTCAGATGCATTTCTTGGACTACTTCCATATATGATCTGGAATGGTGATTTATCAGTGCTCCTGTTGATAGAATTATTGTATGCAAATTATGCCTGTGGTAAAATTAAATCCCATCCTGTTGGCTTATCTCCAACCAAACATCTCAGTAAATTTTCCAAACATCTATTCACCACCTCTATCTGTCCATCAGTCTGTGGATGATGTGATGAATTTAATTTCAAATTTGTCTTCAACTTTTTTCACAATATCTGCCAGAGATATCCAACAAACTTAGTATCTCGATCTGAGACTATGGTCTTTGGCAAACCATGTAGTCTCACCACTTCTCTGAAAAACAATTCTGCTACATGAACAACATCATTAGTCTTCTTGCAGGGAATGAAATGTGCCATCTTCAAAAATCTATCAACCACCACAAAAATTGAATCATGTCCCCGCTGAGTCCTCAGTAAACCAAGAATAAAGTCCATACTGATATCCTCCCAAGGCTTCTCTGGTATAGGTAATGGATGTTACAACCATGTATTCTGCTTCACTCCTTTAGCCATCTGACATACTCTGCAACTCTATACAAACTTTTTCACATCTTGCTACAACTGTGGCCAATAATAATTCTCATTAACTAAAGCAAGGGTTTTCTCACGACCAAAATGTCCAGCCAATCTTCCACTATGCTTTTCTTTGATGAGATCCTCCCTCATAGAACTTCATGGAATGCACAACTGACTCCCTCTGAATAGCATATCATCCTGGATGATGAAATCCAGCCATTTCATCCTGTCTAGAGTAACAGGTTCTGTACAAACTTTCCAAGCTTCACCAAAATCAGGATCCTCTGGATACAAATTCTTGAGTTCCTTGAACCCAACCACTTCAATCTGTATTTTTGTTAGCAATAGTTTCCTTCTGCTAAGAGCATCTACAACCCTGTTAGACTTTCCACTCCTGTGTTTCAAAATAAATGTATAACTTTACAAAAACTCAACCCATTTCAAATGCCTCTAATTCAACTTTCTTTGACTATTCAAATATTGCAAAGATTGATGATTAGTATATAAAACAAAATCCTTAGGAAGAAGACAATGTCTCCACTTCTTTAATGCCTAAACTATAGCATAAAATTTCTGATCATAAACATAATACTTTCTCTTGGCATCATTTAACTTCTCACTGAAATAAGCAATAGGTTTACCTTCTTGGCTCATAACAACTCCTATTGCAGTACCACTAGCATCACAATCTACTTGAAATACCTTATTAAAATGTAGAAGTGCTAAAATAGGTTATTCTATCACCTTTTGTTTCAACAATTGAAAGCTCCTTTCTACCCCATTAGTCCACTTAAACTCTTTTCTACCCCCTCTCATTATTTTAGTCAAGGGTCTACAAATACTGCTAAAATTTCAGATAAACTTTCTGTAAAAGCTAGCCAAACCATGAAAAGATCTTACCTCAGTAGCACTCCTTTGTGTAAGTCATTCAAGGATAGCTTGTACTTTTTTTGGGTCCATTTTTAGACCTTCTGCTAAAACTACAAATCCCAAATACACTAACTCTTTCTTCACAAAACTACACTTTTTCAAATTAATCAACAATTTCTCTTCTCTCAGCTTCTCAAACACGCTACGAATATGCATCATATGCTCCTTCAATGTCTTAATAAAGATCAAAATATCATCTAGGTAAACAATGATAAACTTACCCAGAAATTCCTTTAGAACCTCATTCATGAGCCGCATGAAAGTGCTCGATGCGTTGGGTAGCCCAAAAGGCATGACTAACCACTCATACAATCCTTCCTTTGTCTTGAAAATAGTCTTCCATTCATCTCCTTCTCTGATCTGAATTTGATGATATCCACTCTTCAAATCTATCTTTGAGAAATACACAACTCCACTCAAACAATCCATAATATCATCCATTCGTGGCAATGTAAACCTGTACTTGATTATGATCTTATTTATGGCTCTAGAATCTGTACACATCCTCCACTCTCCATTCTTCTTTGGTGCTAATACCACTGGTACAACACAAGGACTTAGACTCTCACGGATCAATCCTTTCTGCAATAACTCATGTACTTGTCTATTCAATTCCTCACTTTCTACAGGTGTCATTCTATGTGCTGCCTTATTTGGAAAACTCACCCCTGGGATCAAGTCCATCTGATGACTGATCTTCCTGACTGGTGGTAATCCATCAGTCACATTATCGGATACAATATCTTAAAACTCATTCAACAAATTTGCAACTTCTATAGGAACATCTTCTACGTCCTCCTTACCAACTTTTGGAATTAAAGAAAAACACACATGCTCATGCCTCATACCATCTAGGAACTTTCTTCCATAAACAAAAGTTATTCTTGCACTACCACATACCTTCTCTTCTATGTCATTCAATGGCTTTAGCTTGTGTCACATTCCATCCTTTGTCAGGGAATAGGTATTTGCATGACCATCATGTACAGTAGATCTATCAAATTTCCATGGTCTACCCAACAACATATGACATACATCCATAGATATGATATCACATAGTACCTCAGCTTGGTACCTGCCAATCTTGAACTTTAGTAGGTATTGTTCATTGACCATGACCTTGTGGTCATCCTTTACCCAGGCAATCTGATATGGATGTGGGTGCTTCTGTCTCTTGAGCTTCAGCTTTGTTACCATTTCTTCTGACACCAAATTGTCAGTGCTTCCACTATCAATAATCACATCACAACACTTACCCTCACACTTGCACCTAGTGCAAAACAAGCTCCTCCTTTGTTCAGGTTCATTCTCACCACTCAGTAGGACTCTTTTGTTAATCAACATTTCTCCTCTTTCAGCATCTTCAGAATGTGACGATCTAGCATCTTCATCTACATGTGCAACTCTGGCCTGGCCTTCATTTCTCTTATCTGTCCTTCCTTAGTGTTGAGGACATTCAAATTCCCTATGATCTTCTTCTCCACAATAAAAACATGTTCTACAAAAGCCTCCTCTTCTAGATCTTTGTCCTCTTCCTCTTCCTCTCTGATCTCTATTACTCTGATCCTGGAAGCGATTGGAATTATTTCCTCTCTGATTCTAGCTACTACTGGCCTCATCCTTCTTTTTCAGATCTTCATTTCGGCCACCATATGACCATCCGCCAGATCTTCCATTTTGTCTTCTCCCAAACTTCTTGTTCAACTTTTCCTCTACTTTTAGGGAAAACTGGTATGCCTCCTCAATACTGTTCATTCGAACTAGATTCAACTCTTCCTGAATGCTTGGCCTTAACCCATTAAGGTATCGGGAAACTTTCTCCTTATCAGCTTCTGCATGGTCTGTTCTAATGAGGAGTCGATAGAACTCCTTTGTATACTCCTGAACAAATCTTCCTGCTTGCTTCAAACTTTGCATTTTCTTTAGTAGGTCAAGCTCATAATCAATAGGAATGAACTGTCGCTTCAATTTATCCACCATATGATCCCATCTTGTGATTTTATTTTTCCCTCTTCTATTTCACTCTAATTGAATTTCTTGAGACCAAATCTTCACATGACCTTTCAGTCTGGCCTTCACAAATTTGACCCTATCAGGATCCTGAACATCTTCATACTCAAAATATTTCTCACATTCATTGATCCAGTCGATCAATTCTTCTGGGTTAAGATTTCTAGAAAGTGTAGGAACCTCAATCTTAGGTCTTTTCTCAATCTTGGAAATGGCTTGAAAAAGTCTTTCTTCCTCCTAGTTCACAATTTTGACTTCTCCTTCTTGGTATTCTTCTTCGGCTTCATCCTTGCTTTCATCTCTGACATTAAGATTCATTCCTCTATGAATCTCTTCTTGCAATGCTCACACTTGTCTCTGTAGCTCTCTAACCTTAGGTGTCATAGCACTAGCTCTTCCGCCACATTCCCTTCATGAAGGCATTTTTTTGATGCACACTGAAACCATAACCACGGTCCTAGTGCAAACTGCCTCATAGTCAGCAATCTATTTACACACTCAGGAAAACTTAGCTCTGATACCACTTGATGAAGGGTGCTCCCCTTAATACCACAAACATATAATAGAAACAGAGAAATAACAACAATATGCAAGAACAAAAAATTGGCTTCTTATTATCTCCACAAATGTGGAATTACAAACTTTCAGAATTACAATATGCAAAGCCACATAGGCATTCCCTTACAATATTCTATAGGACAAAGCCTTGAGTCATTACCCAAATCTACCCAGAACTGCCCTAGACAACACTACGGGCCTTCTTATATAAGCAATTTCCACCACCTGAGAAGGTTCTAGAAGTTTAGCCCTTAGGGGTTGACCAAACTTAAAATTATTTTATTTTACAATTTATTACATCAAATTCAACTCAAAATGACTTGTGAAACCCAAACATAAATTTTGAAGGAAAATTATTTTCTGCCATTTTAGGTGACCCAACTTTCGAAAACCATAAGTCATCGTCAGTTGACCTGATTGACTATTATAACCCCATTCTAGAAATGCCACGAAGTTCTCTATAGGCTTGAGCCACACAAGCACTTGTCACCCAAATTTTTGACCTCATCCAGGGCCTCTAAAGCCTTCAAAATTGAGTTCAAAGTTTTTGTACCCTGCTGCCAATACCAAAAATTTTCAATATCTTCAAAACTAGACCTGATCTAGCCATGAAACTTTACCGGCAAGCTGATACGACTGAGATGAACCTCCATATGTGAAATTAGAACATTCTGAGATCATATGACCAACTTACTAAAAATAGAAAGTTTCCATAAATAGCTGCCTTGCACAAGATAACCCTTATTGAATTCAAAAATAGAAATATTTTTGGGTGATGCAAGATTGCTCTTACACCCAGGATGCTCCTGCATCAATGTTCTCCAAGTCTTCACTCTGCAAATTCTTCCACTTCTACTTCCTTTGCCTCTTCAAGTCTTTTCTAGACAACACACAGGCTTGTTCTCCATTCTGATCTCCAATCCTTTCTAGATCTGACAACCCAACTCAGCTACCAAAACTCAGGTTCCTCCTACTGAGTGTTTTATCCAACAAAGGCATCAGGGAAAACTTTCTATCATCCTTCTCAACAGTAAACACATTCTTGACATAGTCATGCATAGCCTTACAATCATATTTCCAAGGTCTACCGAGTAATATATGACAACTACTCATGTTCACAATATCACACAACACTTGATCCTTATACTGGCCAATCTGAAAATCAACAAGACATTGCTCCCTTACTTTTAGAGCATGAACATCTTGCAACTAGCCAATCCTATAGGGATAAGGATGCTTCATTCTCTTCAAACCAAGTTTCTGAACCATGTCCTCAGCTACAAGGTTATCAGTACTACCACTATCCACAATAACATCACAAAGTTTACCTCCTAACTTGCACCAAGTCCTAAACAAGTTACTCCTTTGACAAGGTTCCACCTTAGTACCAAGTAATGTTCTCTGAATCAGCAAGTTCTCAGATCCTGTCTTAGGCTCATTCAATATGCTTTCATCCACCATAGCATTCCTATGATCACCAAACTTCTTTTGTGTACACTCAAAATATCTATGACCTTCTCCACCACAATTATAACAAGTACCCTTAAAGATAATCCTACCTATCTTCTTCTTCAATTCCATAGGTTTCTGTTCATCCTCTGCAGTCGGTTTATCCTTCACTAAGTGATCAATATTCTCCTTCCCTCGGGGATTACCATGTTGTCTCCTTTTCAACTTATCTTCTACCTTCAGAGCATATTGATAAGCATCCTCAACTGAATCAATCTTCATCATCCCAATCTCATCCTGAATATTGAATCTCAGACCATTTACATACTGAGCTACCTTTTCCTTACCAAGTTCTCTATGTCTAGACCTAATAGTAAGTTTTTAGAACTCCTCGGTATAGTCTTCAACAGTCAAATCTTTTTCTTTAGTTCTACAGATTCTTAAACAAGTCAAGCTCATAGTCAGTAGGTATGAACTTAGCCTTTAACTTAGTTACCATCAACCTCCATTGATTGATCTTCATTTCACCTTCATCTTCTCTATCTCTTTGTAATTCTTTCCACCAAAGAGAAACATGGCCTTTCAACTTAGTTTGTGCCAACCTCACTCTAAGAGGATCTTCAATTTCTTCAAGCTCAAAGAAGTCTTCTAACTCACCAATCCAATCAATCAGAGTCTCAAGTTTCAAAGTACTAGAGAAGTTACAAACTTTCATTCGGTAGTGATTACTTAACCGAGCTCTAGATCTATGTAACCGACTAGCTCTATCTTCACCAGATCTATCCCTCTGGTCATCACCACTAGATCCAGCATCTTCAAAGTCTTCAGAAGCTTCCTCATAACCATCATCAGTACCAAGATTTCTTGGCATACCAGCAACAGTCCTCACAATCTCATAAATCATGTCATTCTTCATTAATTCCATCTTAGATTTAAAATCTAATTTCACCTTCTCTGTAATCTTTGATTCCACAGCATCACAAAGATCTGCAATTGCTCTAGGATCCAATCTTCTTGGAGGCATCCTCAAATATTCAAATCCAAAGCAACAAGTCACCAACAAGGTCCTGGTGTAAACTACCTCAACTAGTTCACACACTCAAGATCTTCAAGCTTTGATACCACTTGAAGTAGGGTAGGGATGGAGGATTCAATAATGGATAGTCCAAGCCTACAACTACCAATTATAACAACAATATGCACAATGGAATACAATAAGACAATGATTCAAACAAAATTTCATTCAACATGCCCAGTTTTAAGGCCTTCTAGGTTAGGGCCAAATATAATCAAAAGTATTTCTTCTATCTCTTAGCTAGTTCAGTTCTGAAACAAATCAACAACTGATGGAAACACTAAGGCAGATCTGAACTTGAGCTCACAAGCCTCCAAGCAATCTCCTTGTCTCCAAGCATGCAAACCACTAGCTCTGTTGTTACAACTATCAAATAACAATCTAATCTTCAAGATCTCTCAAGATCCAATTATTATGCTACTCTCCTACTACCAATCTACCATCCAATTTTCTTCCCAAGCATCTACCCAAGCTCTCAATATATAGCCAGCTAAGCCACAAGTCGGCCAGTCAGGCTTTAATTACAATATAGGTCTAGACTAATAAAAGAAACTAAAACTCATGTAAGAATGATCATAACTTAATGAACCTTTGGATTTAGCTCCAAACATGACCCAAAAACCTTCCTTTAAGGTTGCAAGGTCCAATTTGATCACATGGAACATCGCAAGAAGAAACACCACATGTTTCACCCGAAAACTAGTAGAAAATAGGTCCCATGCCAAAATGGTCATAACTTTTGACTCATAATGAATTAGGATATGCACCTTTGGTAAAAGATAACACTTTAGGTCCTCTTAAATTAATTAATAGAACAAAGGATTATTCCTTATGGATCAAGATCACCAACATGAACAATCAGCACCAAAACTACAGTAACGACTTAGATGCAAAAACTGGCAGAAAATAGGTCCCGTGCCAAAATGGCCATAACTTTTGAATCATAATGAATTAGGAGATGCACCTTTGGAAAAAGGTATTAATGTAAACTTTAAAAAGATATTACTATTTTGACGGCAAGGAAAATAGCTGTAACTTTAAAAAAGTCCATCCAATCTTTATGTGCTGATAGGAGAAGGTTCCCAAATAGGTTCTCAACATCATGTAAACTTCTCACAACATGAAATGAACAAATGCAAAGATTATAATGCAAACAACATAAAACAGGTACAGAAATCAAGAAATATTTTTGGTTAATGCAAGATTTCTCAAAGCCTAAGATGCTCCTACATCAAACATCATCGAAGAGCTCGAAGGGACACAATATGCAAAAATATCAATGTGAATCAGTAAGCATACAAGGAGATAAAAGCATGTAAAAAAATCATAGATTGTTTTCAATTTGTGTTGATGTTCAATTGCGTTGTTGTAGATGCAAAATCCTTTCTAGAGAGGAGATTGACTGACTAACTCAGATGAAGCTTCAAAGGACTCTGACTGGATATGATACATCTAAGATACATTGGAGGCCATAGGATATGACTTTGATTGCCCCCAAGTTTGAACATTGATAGAATACATACACTTTAGCTGATTGGTGTATAGACTGACTTATTGAAAATAGGAAAGCCAAAACAAATCAGAAGATATGCATAAATTAAAGCAAGACTGAAAGCTGGGAAAGACCAAGATTGTACTGGTAGATGGAGCATTTTTGAAACAAGTGGCACTCATTTGCTAGGTTTTCACCATCTTGGCGGAGATTCATTTTTGCTACCAAGGCACCTGTTTTCAGGTTTTTACCAAGGCACCTTTTCTTTTTCTCATTTTTTTGTATTTTTTATCTTTTCAATTTTTTTTTATTTTTTTATTTTTTGTTGTACTTTTTATATTTTTTTAAAACTTTTTTTGTGAATCATCAAGGCACCTATTGCTAGGTTTTCACCAATATGTTCATTTTTTCAGGACTTTTTCAGATTTTTAAAATTTTTTTTAAGACATTTTACCATAGACTGAATGCCTTAGACATAGAATTTCTTTAGATGGAGAATGTTGATTGGTTCTCGGAGCTATTCTCCTTCAATTGTTGAGATTTGATAGGCACCAGAGCCAAAAGTAGCAGTGATTACGAAGGGACCCAACTAGTTAGGTTCAAACTTCCCCTTGCGTTCTTGATGTGATTGATTTTTAGGATTTTCTCTCAAGACTAGATCCCCAACCTGAAATTCTCTGTGTCTGACTTTCTTGTGGTAGCCTCTAGACATTATCTTATGATATACTCTGAGATGATCATACACTACTTATCTGCGCTCATCTAGTAGTTCAAGTTCTTGCAACCAAGACACTTTGTAGTCATCATCAGTGACAAGTCCATGCATTCTGATTCTCAGTGATGGGATTTCAACCTCAATATCACTTCAGACCCATAAACTAAAGTGAAGGGTGTAGCCCAAATGGGTGTTTTGATACTAGTTCTGTAGGCCCAGAGAGCTGGATTGATCATGAGATGTCAGTCTCTTCCTATTTTATTAACTGTATGGTACAAGATTTTCAAGAATTTTTGTTTGAAGCCTCAGCTTGTCTGTTTCCTTGAGGATAGTAAATAGATGACCAATGTTGTGTAATCTTGAATTTAGCACATAAATCATGTAGGTCTTTATTCTTGAATTGTCCTCCATTATCAGTGACTATGGAATGAGGGATCCCATATCTGCATATGATATAGTTCAAGATGAACATAGATATTTGTTTCCTAGTTGCTTGTGTTAAAGGGACTGCCTCTACCCATTTTGTAAAGTAATCTATAGCTGTGATTATATGGGTATGTCCATTTAAGGAGTGTGGATGAATGGCTCCAATGAGATCAAACACCCATTGTTGAAAAGACCATTGTGTTATAGAGGGAATAAGATCTTTCCCTGGTGCATGTATCAAGTTTCCATGGACTTGACATTTTTGACAGTTCTTTGCAAACTTGATTGCCTCTTTCCTTTCTTTTTTCATTGCAAACTCCCAAGTAAGATCATAGCATGTAGTTCCAATGTCTAGCAAGGTGGAGAACAAGAGGGATTGGCAAGCTGGTGGAAGAGATGGAAGACAAGAGAATGAAGGGAATAAATCTTCAAGGGAAAACTCCTCAAGAATACTCAAGCTAGGAAAAAATTGTCATGTAAAAGAACTTTTGGACCAGCAATGAAAGGCCAGCATAAGATAAGTCACAAAATCATAATGCAAGAGCAGGAAAGGATGCAGTCCAAAGGAGTAGACATGTCAAGAGGTTTCATAGCACCGTGTTTTACTCTTTCATTATTTTTTTATTAGATAAGACCAAAGGGGAAAAGGATAGTGATAGGTGAAATTGAATGGAGGAAGATAGATATTAAGGTTTAACATGAAAGGAATGAAAGCAAGATCATCATAAGATAGCTCATAAAATATTCAAATGTTCATGTATAGGTCAACCTTGTCAAGATTAAAGAGAGAAGATGAAATGGATGAAATATGTAGAAGAACTACGCATGATGCCCTATTGCCAGGTTTTCATAATGGTACTTATTCAAGGTGCCACAAGAGAGTGGTTTTCACCATAGGATGAATTTATTTCTCTTTACTTTTGCTACCAAGGTGCCTATTTCTAAGTTTCCACAAAGGCACTTTTTTATTTTTTTATTTTTTATTTTATGGAAGAAGGCAAACTCTTTAGATAATGCTCCTTGAAAGGATAAACCATGATATGCCAAGGATTCAAAATTTTATGCTCAAAGATGCTAATAGGGAAAGGGAGATGGAAGAGAAAAATAGAGGATAAGATTTTATGTAAAGTGAATGAGGTTGGAAGATAGGAGGAATAAACAAATGAAGAAAAAAGATAGAAGGTAGAAGGATAATGAATGGAAGGATTGTGAAAGGGTAGATGGAAAGGAAGGCAAGATCAATGTCAACACACACATTGAAGGGTGGCAAGAAGATGGAGGAAACATGAATGAATGAATACGTGAAGGAATATGGTGAATGGATAGTAAAGGTTGTCGTTTAGGTGTGTGGAATTGAAAAATGTTTTTGGGAGAAGATGAAGTGGAAGTCTTTGGAAGCTTGAATGTTAACTTTACTTGTTGCTCAACATTAGAATCCCTCAAGAGGGATTTTGGAATCCATATAGCCATCAGCTTTTTATTTCTTTTTGATGATTTAGAGAGAATATCTTCAATGATGGATTTTGGAACCCATACTTGTCTTGTAGTTTTTTTCTTAGATATCTCTTTTGACTTTATGCCTCCATGTCATTTAGAGGAGATATGGTGATCTTATTTTTTTGATGGATTCTTGTATTGTTTCTTTTTCTTGTACTGATCATTCAAGTTACTTCCAAAAGACTTGAGATTTGTGGAAGAAGAAGGAAGATATGACTGGTTTAGATGGGTGAGTGGATGAAAAGGATTCAAGGGTATGAATCTATGTTGATCTTGAGGAAAGATAGGAGATAGAGGGATGTAAGGACCCAAGATGGATGACAAATTGGGAGAGTTAGGAGGGGAAAGTGAAGGGACATAAGGGCCCAAGATGGAAGGAAAGCGTGAAGCCCTTAGTTTTGGTGGAGGAGGTCCAAGGATGGACGTGGAAGATACAAAAGGATAATTAATAAGTTCATCATCATCTATATTAAAACCAAGGACATCAACATCTTTAATAGGATCATGAACATCTTGAATATGAGCACTTGCTTTGATAGGATTGTTAAGAGCTTGCAAAGACTTAGGAAGAGTAGAAAGTGGAAGTGAACATGGAGTGGTAGAACAAGAAGATGGAAGACTTTGATCTTGACAAGGATCTTTGGATAGCACAAGCATATAATTTTTCTCTTGAATTTCAATAGGATTAACACTGGAAGTATCATCTTTGGAAAGCATGAGCGTAGTAAGGTTATTTTGATTGTCAATAAGCTCAACAGTGTAAGCAGTAGCTTTATCTTGCTTCTGGGAAGACTTAAGACATGGTGGAATGAATGAGAAAGGGTGTACGGGATCAAAAGAACCATGGAACAGATAAGAGACATCATGAAAAGGATTGGATGACATGGAGGTTTCTTGATCTTGATCTTTCTTTATATTCTTTTCTTTATGATTTGTAGAGTCCTCTTGACATGGAGCCACTTCTAAGGATAAGGAAGCATGTTGGGATTGTATGGAAGACTTTGGCAGATATGGTGAAGGACTAGCTGAGGTGGGCATTATAGCATATAAAGGTTGAGGCTCTTTAGGTTTAACATCATTGAAAGTATTTGCAGCCAGGTGAGGGTTAGCTTGAGTTTCTTTAAGAGGTAGCTCTGGAAGATAACTATAGGGAACTGTATGAAAAGTACCAGGGCTTGTGTCAGATGAAGGTTCTATATAAGATTTGAAAGACTCAGAAGCTTTAGGAAATGTATGGGTATTGGAGGAAGTAGGGAATGGACGGGAACCATCACAAGACAAAGGTCCAACATTAACATGATCTTGCTTGAGAGTGTAATCTTTATTTTCATCTTGAGATTTCTTGGAGGAGAGATTCTTATAATATGCACATTTATATACAGTGTGGTAAGCTTTCTCTTCCTTAATAAAAGTAGATGTATTATCTAGGTATTTTGCATAGAAATCATCAAAGTCTCTTTCAAAATCAGAATCATATGGATCACCATCACAATCTTTCCAATGTGATGTCCCATTTCTAGTAAGCATGAGCACATGATGAGGAGGACTATTAGGAACAGAGGTGTCATAGGTATCATTATATTGTCCATCATCATAGTCATCTAGTCTTCAAAGATGGGTGTGTCACTCTCTATGGAAGAGGTATCATAAGGGTTATCATGTTGCTCAACATGGTATGTCTTGAGATGAGGAGTAAGACTCTTGGGAGAATTAGAAGAGGAATGAGATCGTGGAGAAGAGGAGGGTGAAGACCTAGCAGAGGAAGAAGACGTGGATGATGAGGAATGATCAGAAGATTTAGAATATGAAACATGTTTGGAAGAAGAAGGTCATGACATGACCATGCAAATGATCCTAGCAAAGGCATCTAATTCAATCAATTTTTCCTTTATTTTCATCATAAATTTATCACTCATGGGCTTTTTGGAATAATACTCTTCTAATTGAGCAATGAGTTTGAGATCATCCATTTTCAAGAGAGGTTCCATAACAAGATAGCTGAAATTCATGGTTCTAGAAGAGGAGAAATCAAGCATGGAAGTGATAGAAGAGATGAATAGAAAAAAGTAGACTAGATAATAAGAGGAAAATAATCAAAAAGATGTGAAGAGTTCAAGAAGAAGAGAAAGGATGGAAATGGGAGACTAGGAAGACGTGGGAGATGTGGAAGAAATAAGACCAAGAGTCATTTTGTGAAACTTGACACCATTTAAGTTCATTTGGATGTTGAGGAACATGTCATAGCACCTAAGATTTGACCCAGACTGACCAAGGATGACTAGAAATGACAAGAATTAGTTCGTTGTTTTGACAAAATTTGGGAATAGGCTATAAAAACTAGATTTCTGACAAATTTAACCAATCTTTGACAACTTTGACTTTGGCTTTGATATGAGTTTTGAAATTTTAGGATGACTTTTGACACTAGAAAGGATTTTTGCTTCAGATTTGCAATTTTTCAATTTTTTAGTATCAGTTTGTTTGCAAATTTTTTTGTCTAGTTTTTGAAGATCTGTGTAAAAGTTTGTCTCAAGTAACCAAGAAGATATCAAGCATGCAAAATAGATTTCAAGCATGTCTGAAAATAATGAATAGCGGACAAACAAAAATACGCATGAACAATCAAGTGACTAAATGTGCTAATCCCTAGGAGTGCTAATTATGTATGTTCCAAAAAGTTTTTCAATAACCCACATAATTCTAAAAAATGAAAAATTTGGCCTCGCTAGGGTTTTTAAATAATGGTCTGACTCTGCAACTTTTGCAACCTCACGAGGGTGAACTCCAATTCTGGCACACCAAGGTTTTGACATAGTCTAAAAATTTAATCAACCAGGAGCTACTAGGGAGATCTAACAACCCAAAAGGAGACCACACCTGTGAAGATTTCCTCCATAAGGACATTTATATAGCGACAGTTGCTACCATGGCAAAAATGGCTATTACCGCTTGAGGTTCTATCCACGTGGTTGACCCAATTAAGTGAATGTCCACTATGGTTAACCCTCTCTAAAGGTGACTCACAAAAGATACCACATAGGGACTATATCAGATTCAAGGATCTGGGTTTCTGGTACTATCCAAAAAGGAAGTAGAGTGTAATCCCCTAACCTCTTCACTTCACCAAGACAAAGTAGATAGATTAATCTAACATGATAAGACCAAGATTATCTCACAATGATCTATGACATCAATCACTTATGATCTATCAACCTATCTGGAGAGAGAATGTATCAATCAAAAGTTGAAGACATGTGAATCTAGTAGAACGTGAGACTTTCTCAGTACCTTCCCTACCTACAAGGGGATCCTTCATCAAGAGGAGCTTCACATGAATAAATAAGTGAAAGAAGTTCAATCTCTCAAGATCATCCATAGATAGTGTTCATAAAGTCTATTTACTATGTGTAACAGATATGCAAAAAACAAATCTATGTTCGTTTTATAGCCCAAAAATTGAAGTTTGATTGCTGATGTTCATTTTATGTCCAAATTGAAATGTTTTTAGATGTAGTAAAATACCTAAATTCCCTTGCAACACGCTTAGTAGATTTTACCTAATTTTTAGCTTTGTTAAGCAATCCCACGCAAGCAAGCCACAAACTCTCCGACAAGAAAACAAGCAAACAAGATATGCAATGTATATTCAACTTATAAAAACCCTAGAGTTGGATCTAAAAATCAATTATTAAGAGAAATAATAACCAGAAACTAATCCAAATGAAAACTCATATCATTCATTGAATCATGTGAAAAATAAGTGCATACCCATCACAAATTTTATTTTTTTTGTTGTATTTAACCTAGTTAACAAGATCTAATTTTTTTGATATGATTTCGGCCACAAAAATGGAAATGAAAGACAAAGACCCCAACTAAAAAATAGAGATCTCTCCAAAAATGTAAAATTTTTAGAAAAACCTCTTCATTTGTGCCCTAGAGACCCATTTTACCAAAACATACCAGTTTTTGTAAATTGACTATTTGACCTAATATATTGCATTAAAATTTAAAATAAAAAGAATGGACCCCCTATAGAATTTAAAGAGATTTTTGAAAATGTAAAAATTTTCAAAAAATATGCTAATTTGCGTCAGAAATTAATTTTTTTTAGAAAATCAACAAAAAATTATTAAAAATTTAAAACATCTCAAAAAATTCTGAATTTTTTTATTGAAGCTTCCTTGATATGTATCAAACTTGACAAAAACATTTCAGACCAAAATTTCAAGCCATATGGGAGATAAAATTAAATCTTTGAAATTTTAGGGTTTTAGCACAAAAAAAAATCAAAACCAGTATATAAAGGTGGGTTGCCCCATGGTGGGCACCAAAAATGTGTGTGTGAATTTTGTACCTAGTTGTGGACACAACACTTCAGTAAAACATTAGAGGTTAGCAAATCAAAGAAATTCATAAATAATTGAAACTATGCTTACCAAGCGATTTACTGCCTTCTAGTAGGTTTGAGTATGGTATTATCAGATTAGATCGAGGTCAGTGACAATGCAACACTTAAATGAAATATTTGAATGCAAAAGAATGGATGAAACTATTGATGCAAATTAATCTAGATTTTTAGTATTTTCTTATACAATAAGAATGATATGAATCTGATATGAAACTAGAATCTAAGATGAAATTGATATGGAAAATTAATCTAACAATGATATGAAATAAAACTAAAATGAACTGAAAACAAGATTGATCTCACAAAATTTGTTGATTGGAAAGAAGCTTCAATTCTTCAAATGTCAATTCGCCAGCGTGGTTGTGCAAATTTTGTGGATTGTGGATGATTTGTAAAGAGCTGAGCCTTGATTTTATAAAAATCCAAACCTTTGGAGGTGCATGGAAAAAGTCATAAATCACTCTTGATGAACTTAGGTTGATTTTTGAGTTAACAAAAAATCAAAGATAATTAACTCACAAAATCATGCAAGAACAACTTTTTCACTCAAATCAAAAGTTTAGATCAACTTTGAACTCAAAAAGGATGTTGAGTTCCAAAAAGTCAACAACTTGCATTGATTTTCTAATTTGGAGTTTAACTGTTCTTTCCAATGTGCACATGGATAATTATGAATTAATAAATAAATAAAGTGATTTATCCTCAACTTAACTAATTTTTTAAATAAAATAATTGATTTATGGGTTAATCAATTATTATTAAATCAAACTTTTATCCAAAAACTATATCATTAAATTTGACAACTGACTTTAATTAATTAAATAAGAATTTAATCAATTATTCATAGGGTATTTCGATTTATTGTCAAAATTTAATAATACAATTTAGGAATAAATATAATTAAATTCAATCAAATAATTAAGTGGCAGAATTAAATCTAATTAATTAAATATTCATAATATTCAATTAATTTAACTTTAGGATAAATTAGCTTTATCACCAAATAATCATTAAATTAAAATAATTAGATAAATTAGGAATATTGCTAGGAATATTCCCCGATGCAGAATTTAAGATAATCAATTAGGATTTGATGATGTTCAGATGTGCCTTAGGTTAGGTCTTTGATGTCGATTTTATTTGATTTGTAGATGTAGGAGGTTAATGAACCTATAGCCCATTTTTGGGGTATTACAATAATTTACATCAACAAATCCTGTAGGAAAATAAAATTTTCAGATCACTTCTTTTATGACATTACTTTGTTGCTCTGTTAATAACCAAGGAAGAGCACTTGCATTAATCCGGTCTCCATTGCTATTTGATTCAATGATATTTTTCATTGCATGATTGGAATCATGGATGTCACTACAAATTTTGCCAAGTTTTTCTTTGTCATGCCTTCCATCCAACATTTTTCATTGTGTCTCTGTTACATTCTTTCCAATATGCATAGAACCAAAAAAATGCACAATTTGTAGTTGCTCACAGTAGGGTAGCCTACTAAATTCTCTAGGATAATAATTTAGTGCCTTTGGAAGCTGGTCGGTGATGTCTTCACGACCTTCAAGATCATTAACTACATAATTAGCCAATAAAACACAATCAAAATATATAATTTTCAAACATCAACCATTAGGTGGAACGACATTACCTCAAATTTTATTATATTCTAACTACCATAGGTGAAGTGTCATTCTTTGGGGCTTTGATGTAGTCTCTTCTTTCCCATTGAAAAAATATCTTTTTGCACTTCGATACTTATGATTTCTAGGGAGGAATTTTCTATACTCATTAAACACCTACTTTTTTAAAATTTTGAAATGACAAGATTTCATCTTTGGACCTCACATTGGACGTGCAAATTTTCCCTTTGTTTGAAGACCTACAAGATAACAATACAATTGGATTAAATATGTATATGTTTAGAATTTGAATTATTGCATACAACTATAATTCACCATAACATACCATAGAAATGTGTCAACCCTAGAGCATCATGAATTGTCCACACAAGCATTCCATGGAATTGAAATTATCTTTGTCCAATTGGTCTAGAGATGTCATACATAGTGAAACTATTCCATAACACTAACAACTTATCAATAAGAGGCACAATATATACATTTATATCTTTCACATGGTACTTATCTAGTTGAATTAATAACAACATCAAATAATTATTATGGCCATTTCACTCCATGACTTATAATTACATGTAGATAACTATAAAATAATAAGATACTTGGAACAATCATTGCCAACATAATGTGCTCCCTCTTTATTGACATCCATGGAGGAAAGTTATTATTTATAAAAAAAATAGGCCACACTGAGTAAACAGATCTCATCTCTCTATGTGGATTGACAACGTCTGATGCTAGAGAAAGCCCGAGATTTTGAGGTTATTCTTTAAAGTGTGGCCACTCTTCCTCTATGTCCATAAATGATGAACCATTCGCAGAAATTTGAATAATATCATTTTGACTCCTGCTACGTGCATGGTAATCCATAAATTGTGCCAAGCTATTGCACCTGAATAATCATTTTAGATGTGGAATAATAGGGATGTGACGAAGAACCTTGCGATGCACATTTTTTGTTATTTGATCATCTCGATATCTTCTCACATGGCATTTAGGGCATTCTGTTTCATTTTCATCTTCTTTATAATAAATAATATGATCTTCGAGACACACATAGATATTGTTTAATACTCCATTCTAATATGTTTCATAGTGGCACATAATTCTTAGTACAAGCGAGAGAGAAAATTTGATGTTGGTAATGGAAAGTGATGAACTACAACTGATTAAGAACCTAATTGATGAACTACAAGTGATTAGAGATCACCGAGCACTGAATTGTTAAGTAAGATAATTGAATTAGTCATTATGTTGTCATTGATGTGATGAAGGGTGCTCCCCTTAATACCACAAACACATAACAGAAATAGAGAAACAACAATAATATGCAAGAACAAAAAATTGGCTTCTTATTATTTCCACAAATGTGGAATTACAAACTTTCAGAATTACAATATGCAAAGCCACATGGGCATTCCCTTGCAATATTCTGCAGGCCAAAGCCTCGAATCAAAACTCAGATCTACTACCCAGAACTGCCTTAGACAACACTACGGGCCTTCTTTAAATAGACAATTTCCACTGCCCGAGAAGGTTCCAGAAAATTAGCCCTTAAGGCCGACGATCCTAAGAATTATTTTCTTTTCTTTTCTTTTTACATAGGGTCAGCTAAGAAAATATACAAAAATATGCTTTTAGGTAGCCCAACTTTCGGAGATCATAACTTTTTAACCGTAGCTCCGATTTTCTATTATAACCACTTTTCAGAAACGCCATGTCGAGATCTACAGTGCCTAACTCGCACAAGCTCCAGTCAGCTGGGGGTTGACTACGATCTGGAGCCTCTAAGGCCTTCAAAATTGACTTGAAAGATTTTGTACCCAAAAACCTCAATAACTTCACCAATACAGATGATGTGGTAATGAAACTCAATTGGTAGGCTGATATGACTAAGATGAACCTCTACTTGTGATATCAAAACATTCTGAGATCATATGACCAACTTACTAAAAATAGTATGTTACCATAAATAGCAGCTCTGTACAAGATATCCCTTATTGAAAAGCAAACAGAAATATTTTTGGGTGATGCAAGATTGCTCTTACACCTAGGATGCTCCTGCATCATGATGTCAACTAGTTTTGACAATACTTATCATGTTAGTTGCAAATATCTAAACATCTGTAGAAGAAGAGAAAAGATGAAGGATTGAGATATCTATATTGAGCAAGATGGATATGACAGATAAGGATAAGAAATGCTCTTGGTA
This sequence comes from Chamaecyparis obtusa, assembly GCA_027943335.1. Classification (NCBI taxonomy): domain Eukaryota; kingdom Viridiplantae; phylum Streptophyta; class Pinopsida; order Cupressales; family Cupressaceae; genus Chamaecyparis; species Chamaecyparis obtusa. Next base: position 95,525 of record BSBK01004123.1, read on the forward strand.
ACTTATTGATGAGTCTATGACTTCATATTGTTGACTTGATTATGTTGCATTAATCTGTTATGAAGATAGAAGAAAAATGTTACAAAGTAGAGTGGTCGGTTAATGAAGCATTCCAGTATACACTAAGCCATTATCGTGTATATCGAGAAACAATATCAACCAAGCTTGTGTTCACCGACGTATTTCTTTGTTAACCAAGTATGGACAAAAGAACTAAATGATTAGTTTAGCCGACAGAAATTGATGAGCTGTAAAGTGTATGATTACGAGGTGGAAAGATAAAGTTTGTTATGGAGATCAACAGCTAGAAAAATTTGAAGAAGATCTAAAGGATGGAATTGAAACACATCTTCTGAGGAAGGTTTAAGCAGCAAAATCAGTGAAGGAGATTAAGCGACAAAATCTGATGGATGAAAATAAAATAGTTTACTTGTCTATTTAAGAGACTAAGGTTTCAATGCAAAATGAATGTCAGAGGAAGGATACTGCAGAGATATCACGTGAACAAAGCTTCACGTATGCCTGATCAAACTAGTTAAAGGAGAACCAAACTACAGAGTTAACTGAGCATCACATAGTATTTACCGAGGGATAGTAAGTTATAGAATGTTGATGAACTGAATAAAAATGTTGATTAGAGGATTTGTATGGACTTAGAATAGATCTGAATATCTACAAATTAGGTTGTATTGTAATCATATCACCTACTGTTATAGTTTAACCATTGTAAACATATAAAATCTCTTAATCGAATAGACTTGAAAGTCTTATATGTCATTCATAGAATGTATATTGTTATCCTATCAACCCCATAGTGAATGCTAGTTAGACGATAACTGTTAGTGTTAAATCATCTAACAAGGTCACACCTTACAGTGTGTTTTGTAACCTATAACAAGGTTGTCTCTTCATCGAACTCACTTTAGAAGAGTGAAATATTTTTGGGTTAGCAGTCCTAGGTGGTTTTTCCCTTAACAGGGTTTCCACGTTAAATATTTTTTTTATGTGTTTATTGTGGTGATTATTTAGTTATCATACTTTATATATTGCATATCTGATTTGGTTGGTAATCACTATGAACTATTAACTAGTAATTGCTAGAAGTATAGATAGTTTAATATTATTGTTTATCGAACTGCAGAATAAGATGAATTTATTTTGAGTTATACATTTTCTAATTAGGACCATAGATAATTGATTCACTCCCCCTCTCAGCTATTCTAACAATTGGTATTAGAGCTTCTTGGTTGCTTGGAATAGAGTTTTAAGGACTTCAACAGAAAGATAAAAAAATGTATAAGAGGGAAGTGCCAAAGCTGAATAAGGACAACTTTACAATATGGAAAAGTTGAATGAGACTTCATATATCTGAAATTAGGAACTCTGCCCTCACCCTGTTGTATAATGGCTACTTAGCACTGCCTACAGGACCTTTAACTCTTGACCAATTAAGAGATAGACATGAGCATAATGTAACCATGATGGAGATTTCTCCTACTCTATCAAATGTTGAATTTGAAGATGTGAAGGATTGTGCTATCTCAAAGGAAATATGGGATAAACTTGCTCAAGTTTATAGTGGTGATGCAAATGTCAAAAGAGCCAGAGCTGAAAGTTTAAGAGGAAAATTTGATGATATGAAAATGAAAGAAGGAGAAAATATAGTACAGTATACAAACTGAATAAATGAGGTAGTTAATGCAATCAAAGGATTTGGTGGTGTCATTATTGAAGAAACAATGGTAAGTAAAATTCTCAGAACCTTATTGCCTATTTATGAAATCAAAATATCTGCAATACATGAATTGATGTCTACACCTGACAGTACTCTCACTCTTTATAATCTGATCAGTAAGCTTACAAATTTTGAACTGTACAACTTTGATAATAGTGTTGTACCATTTGTTGAATCTGCATTCATGACTTCTCTAAAGATCAGTAAGTCTTGTAGTAGAAGTAATAATGATGATAATGAAAATAATACTGATGATGAGCTTGATGAGATTAAAGCTCTTATGGGCAGGAGGTTACCTAAAGGTAAAGGTAGATATAGGGGTAAATTACCGTTACCATGCTTTAACTGCAAAGAAGTTGGTCATATTGTTGCTAGATGCCCAAACATGAAAGAAGATGATAGAAACTAAGATCGATTTGATCAAGGAAGCTATGGAAGGAGAACCAACAGAAGTTACCAACACTACAATAGAGACAAAAATGATAAAGGAAAAAAGGTATGTTACATTGTTGAAGAAAATGATATTGATATCGACATAGATGATGATGTTGAAGTAGTATTTGTTGTGATGAAGGATGATTCTGAGGAAGAAGAAAGGTATGTAGAGACAACACTTATTTCTAAAGTTAATAAAAATGATACATGGATCATTGATAGTGGCTTTACACATCACATGACTAGTGATGAAGAAAAATTTGATCATCTAGAGCAATACAATTGAGGATCTGTAAAAATGGGTAATGATACACCTTGTATGGTTAGAGGAAAAAGATCCTTACTGATAAATGATAAAATTAGATGTGAAAATGCTTATTGGGTAGAAGGACTAAATTACAATTTGCTAATTGTGGCACATCTTAACAACTCAGGTCACCATGTAGCTTTTGAGAGAAAGAAAGTAAAGATATTTAATGAAGGAGGAAAACTTATTGGAACATGAGCACAAACCAAAGGTATTTTGTTTTATCTTGACAATGCTGAGTCTTCCTATTTAATGATGAAACATGAGGATGCATGGTTATGGCATAAAAGGTTATGTCATGTAAACTTTGATAACATGATCAAGATCAGTAGAAAGAAAAGGGTTAGAGGTTTGCCTAGCCTAACAAAGCCAAATCATGTAATGTGTCATCAATGTCAAAAAGGTAAGATGGAAAGATCTAGTTTTAAGAGTAAAGATTATTCAACAAAGATATTTTTTGAGCTAGTTCACACTGACCTATGTGGTCCCATGAGAACACAGAGCTACTATAGAGATATGTACTTCATTCTGTCTGTTGATGATTATACTAGATTGATGACTGTGATGTTCTTAAAAGAAAAATTAGAGGCATTTAAAATGTTTAAATGGTATAAAGAAAAAGTAGAGAAAGAAACCGAGAAATAACTAAAATACTTAAGATATGACAAAGGTGGTGAATTTATTTCTAATGAATTTACTAACTATTGTAATGAGCATGGTATAAAAAGATAGGTTTCTACATCGAGAACACCTCAGTAGAATGGGATTGGTGAAAGGAGGAATAGATCAATTGTTGATTGTGCAAGGACACTAATGATAGAAAATAATGTGGCTCAGACATACTGGAGAGAAGTGGTCAGCATAGCTATTTATGTTCTAAACCAAGTACAACTAAAGAAGGACACAAATAAAACACCTTATGAGTTATGGTTTGGTCACAAACCGACTGTAAGTTACTTTAGAATATTTGGTAGCAAATGTTTTATTCTGAAAGATGATAGAAATGGAAAGTTTGACTCTAAAGGGGATGAAGGGATATTTCTTTGATATTCCACTAAAAGCAAAGCTTACAAGTGTCTAAATAGAGTTACTAATAAAATGATTGAAAGTACTAATGTCAGGGTTGATGAGTTTGATGATAAGAATGGTGAAGAGAGCACTAGGGAACTGGAAGATTATGGTAGATTCACTTACATTGAACACCCAAAGTATCTATCGAAGCTATAGACTATGTCAACCGGTCATCAGGAAAACAACACCGAAGAACATGAAAGAGAAACTGATGATCAGGAAGAGGCTACCGAGCAAGAAAATGAACCTGAACAAGATGAACAACAAAGAAGAGATTAGGTACTAGCAAGATTTGTCAAGAGACATCATCCTAAGAACCAAATCATTGGTGACAAGAAAGTTATCATGCAAATAAGAAGTTAAGACAAGGTACATGCTTAGTTTATGAGTTTGAACCGAAGAATGTTAAGGTTGCACTAGAAAATGATGAATGGATAAATGCAATGACTAAGGAGATTGAAAAAATAGAGGAAAATAAGACATAGACTTTAGTACCTAGACCTAAAGATAAGAATGTTATTTGTACTAAATGAATTTTTAGAAACAAGCTGAATGAAAATGAAGAGGTTAAAAGGAATAAAGCCAGACTCGTTTGCAAGGGGTATGCACAGGAGGAAGAAATTGATTATGGTGAGACCTTTGCACTTGTTGCTAGACTAGAAGGAGTTCGCATGTTACTAGCCTATGCAGCACATAAGAAGTTTAAAGTTTATCAAATGGATGGGTATGTGCAGGATCATGAGGGGCCAAACTATGCCCTTAAGTGGCAATGAAAAATCAGACAATCAGGATTAGTCAACTTGGCGTGAAAAAATGAACTAGTTATCAACCTAATATCAAAAAGTTGTAAAAATATAATTTGTAGGAAATTGAATTTAGTTTCTAAACTACTAAGCCTTTTCTAAAAAAACATTAATATGATTGGTAAAAGTATAGATTGCAATGCAGCACTACAAACATTTCAGCAAAAAAATAAGAAGTAAGTGTATGTCTGACCACCCTAATCAAAAGAAAATGATAATATTTTTTTATAATATTCTATATATAAGTAGCTGACTCATGCCCAGATGTGACACATTTTTTGGTATTTTTAGTCCAAACAGATAATTAATTATGATTTTTTTGCTACAACATTTTCAAAATTCAAAAAATCTCATGTCTGACCACCTTAACTCATTGAAAACTTATCATAATTCAATTTTTTTTAATTTTTTCTTATACTAGATGAAGCATAGAATGTGACGCATCTTTCAGATTTCAAAAATGTTATACGGTTTGAAAGTTATAGCTATTTTTCCATCAGTATGTCAATCAGGACTTTAGACGTAAGTGAACTAGAAAATAACTAATAAATACTTAACGAATTCAAAATCTGACAGCACTTATATCGATGGAAAGCTGACAATCATCTGAAGAAACCCTTTTCATTTTATCAAAATCAGGTGGAAAAAAAGTCGTCAACCTAATGGTCGAAGTCTGGAATTGAGAGAAACAGAAGAAAAACACATTTTTGTGACACTTGAAGAGTTGAATAGGTAGGTTTGGTGCACAAACCAATACCGAGCCTAATCGGGTACCCGAATCTGGCAGCAGAATTTCAAATTTTTTCTTTGCCTCCACTTTCTCTAATTTCTAATTTCAAAATTTGGTTTGCCTCCACTTTATCAATTATAGTTATATAATTGATAGTTATATACTTGATATATATTTGATAGTTATTAGTTATATATTAAATATTATATAATATCAATTATATATTAATTGTTATAGATTAGTTATATATTAAATATTATATAATATGAATTATATATTAAATGTTATATTTAATATTATTTAATATATATTAATATTAAAAACTATATATTAGATTATATATTAAATATTATATAATATACATTTTACATTTTAAATATTATTTAATATGATTCAGAGCATGAGCATGAGTCCCTACAGTGGCATAGTAGTGCCTTTTACAGGTGCCAAAAACCCTAGCTACATAGAAATGGAGGCTTTGAAGAATAGTTCACTGGAGGCAGATTATAGAAGCAGAGGGCAAGAGAATCACTCTGTTTCCACCACTTGTGGCTATGAAATGGTATTTTTCCCTGCTTTTTCAACCGAAATGCTAAATTGTAAAGGCTTGAAATAGATTCTAGTCGTGCTAGATAATTGTACCACACCTATTGATAATTCGGTATCTGAACATAGTCATTGGGAGGTTAAACAAGAACAACCGGATGGATCTTTGAATCGGTCGAAGATTATGGAGAGTGGGGAAGGGTTTGGTAAAATGAGCAGTTGTACAAGAAATGATGCACGTGCCGTAGAACTGACCGCATTAATAAATTTAAAGAGGAGATCAGTGGCGACATGACATTATGAGGAAAGCCTTGCTGTTTTGATGGTGCCCCCCCCCGCCCCCAAGATATTATGAAGAATGTCTTACCGCTTCAATGCCGACATCACCTTTGTCTTAGACTTTCACCATTGCTTCTCATCAGTACTCTGAAATATGGTAGGGATTGCGGGCACATTATTACTCCTAGGGATTAGGATTGAGATATCACACGTTAGGACCCCTAGGGAGTCCCCATGACCTCTTATGACACATTGGAATGCTCAAATGTGTCTTAAGAGGTCTTAGGACCCCTTCGAACACACTTGAACATTCCAATGTGTCAAAAGGGGTCATTGGGACTCCCTAGGGGTTCTATTATGTCTTATCACACGTTAGGACCCTTAGGGAGTCCCCATGACCACTTTTGACATATTGGAATGCTCAAGTGTGTCTTACGGGGCCCTACGATCCCTTAAGACACACTTGAGCATTCCAATGTGTCAAAAGGGGTCATGGGGACTCCCTAGGGGTCCTAGTATGCCTTATCACATGTTAAGATCCATAGGGAGTCCCCATGACCCCTTATGACACATTGGAACACTCAAGTGTGTCTTAAGGGGTCCTACAACCCCTTAAGACACACTTGAGCATTCCAATGTGTCAGAAGGGGTCATTGGGACTCCCTAGGGGTCCTAGTATGCCTTATCACGTGTTAGGACCCCTAGAGAGTCCTCATGACCCCTTTTGACACATTGGAATGCTCAAGTGTGTCTTAAAGGGTCCTACGACCCCTTAAGACACACTTGAGCATTCCAATGGGTCAAAAGGGGTCATTGGGACTCCCTAGGGGACCTAGTATGCCTTATCATGCGTTAGGACCCCTAGAGAGTCCTCATGACCCCTTTTGACACATTAGAATGCTCAAGTGTGTCTTAAAGGGTCCTACGACCCCTTAAGACACACTTGAGCGTTCTAATGTGTCAAAAGGGGTCATTGGGACTCCATAGGGGTCCCAATATGCCTTATCACGTGTTAGAATCCATAGAGAGTCCCCATGAACCCTTTTGACACATTGCAATGTTGTAGTGTGTCTTAAGGGGTCTTAGGACCCCTTAAGACACAATTGAGCATTCCAATGTGTCAAAAGGGATCATGGGAACACCCTAGGTGTTCTAATGCATGATAAAGTGTACGAGGACCCCTAGGTAGTCCCCATGACCCCTTTTGACACATTAGAATGTTCAAGTGTGTCTTAAGGGGTATTAGGACCCCTTAAGACACACTTGAGCTTTCTAATGCATCAAAAGGGGTCATGGGGACTCCCTAGGTGTCCTAATGCGCCTTATCACACATTAGGACATCCAGGGAGTCCCCATGACCCCTTTTGATGCATTAGAACACTCAAGTGTGTCTTAAGGTGTCCTAATACCCCTTAAGACACACTTGAACATACCAATGTGTCAAAAGGGGTCATGGAGACTCTCCATGGGTCCTAACGTGTGATAAGGCGTACTAGGACCCCTAGGGAGTCCCCATGACCCCTTTTGACACATTACAATGCTCAAGTGTGTCTTAAGGGATCCTAATACCACTTAAGACACACTTGAGCATTCTAATGTGTCAAAAGGGGTTCTGGGGACTCCCTAGGGGTACTAGTACACCTTATCATACATTAGGACACCTAGAGAGTCCCCGGGTATGTGCAGGATCATGAGGGGCCAAACTATGCCCTTAAGTGACAATGAAAAATCAGACAATCAGGATTAGTCAACTTGGCGTGAAAAAATGAACTAGTTATCAACCTAATATCAAAAAGTTGTAGCAATATAATTTGTAAGAAATTGAATGTAGTTTCTAAACTACTAAACCTTTCTTGAAAAAAAATTAATATGATTGGTAAAAAGTATAGATTGCAATGCAGCACTAAAAACATTTCAGCAAAAAAATAAGAAGTACGTGTATGTCTAACTACCCTAATCAAAAGAAAATGATAATATTTGTTTATAATATTCTATATATAAGTAGCTGACTCATGCCTGGATGTGATGCATATTTTTTGGTATTTTTATTCCAAACAGATAATTAATTATGATTTTTTTGCTACAGCGCTTTCAGAATTTAAAAAATCTCATGTCTGACCACCTTAACTAATTGAAAACTTATTATAATTCAATTTTTTTTAATTTTTTCTTATACTAGATGAAGCATAGAATGTGACGCATCTTTCAGATTTCAAAAATGTTATACGGTTTGAAAGTTATAGCTATTTTTCCATTAGTATGTCAATTAGGACTTTAGATGTAAGTGAACTAGAAAATAACTAATAAATACTTAACAAATTCAAAATTTGACAGCACTTATATCGATGGAAAGTTGACAATCATCTGAAGAAACCCTTTTCATTTTATCGAAATCAGGTGGAAAAAAAGTCATCAACCTAATGGTCGAAGCGTTGACATAAGAAAAACAGAGAAAAAACACATTTTTTGCACACCTTCAGCATTGACCATGGAGCTTTGGTTTCCAAAGCTATTACCTGATTTTGCTTTAATTTCAAATTTGAAAAGTTTCCCCCTCCCAAACTTTTTTTATTTCCCTTTAATTTTGATGTTTTTTTCTTTTACCTTGACAATGAATAATTTATATATTTTATATTTAGGTTTTATATTTTAGGTTTTATATTTTATAGTATATATTTTATATATTATTTATTTATATTATATATTTGATAATATCAATTTAAACGACCTAAGTATATAGTTTGTTTAGATTTATATTAAATGCAATATTTTTATATTATAATATAAATGTTACATAATATATATATTAAATATTGTTGTGTATATAATATAATAAAATAAAATATAATGTCTAATATATATAATATATAAAATGAATAGGACATTAATATATGGTATATTTGATAATATATATTGAATGTAATATCTAATATATCTTATAATATATATATTATATATTTAGTCTATTAAATATTGTATTTTTTTCAAATATTTTATATATTATTTTAATATTTAATTTAAGTTATAACAGATCCTCTCATGAGACAACAGGTCGAATCGGGGTCGCTAGATGTCTTAAGGGGTAATTAGGGTTTGTGAGGCAACTTTGGATGTACAGTGACCATTTGGAAGGCAATAGGGCATGTTTGAGTACCAATGTAAATTTTAATGACTTTATCCTAGTCCAACTCGAAAAGGGTCCATGGGGTGCTCTCAGGAGACCACATGTCCCATCAATGTCGCTAGGCGTCTTAAGGGGTCATTAGGGCTCGTGAGACAACCTTTGATGCACGGTGACCATTTGGAATGCATTAGGAGATGTCAGAGGACCTAACCCTACAATTTAGATGAATTTTGATTAGTCAAACTCGAAAAGGGTCTGTGGGGTCCTCTTGGGAGACCATTGTGCGATTCAGGGTCGATAGGTGACTTAAGGGGTCATCGGGGTTCCAAATGAAACTTTCAATGAATGATGATCCTTTGGAATGCATTAGGACATATCTGATGACCTACGTACCAAATTTGGATAACTTTTGCCTAGTAGAACTCGAAAGGGGTCCATGGGGTGCTCTCGGGAGACCACATGTCGAATCGGGGTCGGTACCTACCTGTTAAGAGGTCATTAGGGTTCCAAATGAAACTTCAATGGAACAGTCACCCTTTAGAACACATTAGGATATGTCATAGGACCTATGTACCAAATTTGGATGACTTTTTCCTAGTAAAACTCGAAAGGGGTCCATGGTGTGCTCTCGGGAGACCACATGTCGAAATGGGGTCGGTAGGCCTATTAAGGGGTCATTAGGGTTCCAAATAAAACTTTGATAGAATGGTGACCCTTTGGAATGCATTAGGACATGTCATAGGACCTACGTACCAAATTTAGATGACTTTTTCCTAGTAGAACTCAAAAGGGGTCCATGGGGTGCTCTCGGTAGACCTCATGTCAAATCGGGGTTGGTAGTCCTGTTAAGTGGGCATTAGGGTTTGAAATGAAACTTTGATGGAATGGTGACCCTTTGGAACACATTAGGACATGTAAGAGGACCTAATTTCATGATTCATATGAATTTTTCCCAAAATAACTCGAAAGGGGTCCATGGGTTGCTCTTGGGAGACCTCATGTTCAATCGGCATCGGTAGGCCTATTAAGGGGTCATTAGGGTTACATATGAAACTTTGATGGAATGTTGACCCTTTGGAATGCATTAGAACATGTCATAGGAATTACATACCAAATTTGGATGACTTTTGCCTAGTAGAACTCGAAAGGGGTCCATGGGGTGCTCTCGGGAGACCACATGTCAAATCGGGGTGGATTGGCCTGTTAAGGGGTCATTAGGGTTTGAAATGAAACTTTAATGGAATAGTGACCCTTTGGAATGTATTAGGACATGTCATAGGACCTACATACCAAATTTGGATGACTTTCTCCTAGTAGAACTCAAAAGGGGTCCACGGGGTGCTCTCGAGAGACCTCATGTTGAATCAGGGTCGGTAGGCCTGTTATGGGGTCATTAGGGTTCCAAATGCAACTTCAATGGAATGGTGAGACTTTGGAAGACATTAGAACATATCATACAACCTATGTACAAAATTTGGATGACTTTTCCCTAGTAGAACTTGAAAAGGGTCCATGGGGTGCTCTCGGAAGACCTCGTGTCGAATCGAGGTCGATAGGCCTATTAAGGGGTCATTAGGGTTCAAAATGAAACTTCTATGGAATGGTGACCTTTTGGAATGCATTAGAACATGTTAGAGGACCTATGTACCAAATTTGGATAGCTTTTTCCAAGTATAACTCGAAAGTGGACTATGGGGTGCTCTTGGGAGACCACATGTTGAAACGAGGTCGGTAGGCCTATTAAAGGGTCATTAGGGTTCCAAATGCAACTTTGATGGAATGGTGACCATTTGGAATGTATTACGACATGTCATAAGACCTTTGTACCAAATTTGGACTAATTTTTCCTAGTATAACTCGAAAGGGGTCCATGGGGTGCTCTCGGGAGACCTCATGTCGAATCGAGGTCAGTAGGCCTGTTAAGGGGTCATTAGGGTTCCAAATGAAACTTTGATGGAAAAATAACCCTTTGGAATGCATTAGGACATGTCAAAGGACCTACATACCAAATTTGGATGATGTTTCCTTAGTAGAACTCGAAAGGGGTCCATGGGGTGCTCTCGGGAGACCACATGTCCAATCGGGGTCGATAGGCCTGTTAAGGTGTCATCCAAATGAAACTTCAATGGAATAGTGACCCTTTGGAACACATTAAGATATGTCATAGGACCTATGTACCAAATTTGGATGACTTTTTTCCTAGTAGAACTCGTAAGGGGTCCATGGGGTGCTCTTGGGAGACCACATGTCAAAACAGGCTCGTTAGGCCTATTAAGGGGTGAATAGGGTTTGAAATGCAACTTTGATAGAATAGTGACCCATTGGAACACATTAGAACATGTCATAGGACCTATTTACCAAATTTGGATGACTTTTTCCTAGTAGAACTCAAAAGGGGTTAATGGGGTGCTCTCGGGAGACTACATGTCGAAACGGGGCCGGTAGGCCTGTTAAGGGGTCAATAGCATTCGAAATGCAACTTCGATGGAATAGTGACCCATTTTAACACATTAGAACATGTCATAGGACCTATTTACTAAATTTGGATGACTTTTTCCTAGTAGAACTCAAAAGGGGTTAATGAGGTGCTCTCGGGAGACTACATGTCGAAACGGGGCCGGTAGGCCTGTTAAGGGGTCAATAGCATTTGAAATAAAACTTTGATGGAATGGTGACCCTTTGGAACACATTAAGAAATGTCAAAGGACCTAATTACATGATTCAGATGAATTTTTCCTAGTAGAACTCGAAAGGGGTCCATGGGGTGCTCTCGGGAGACCACATGTCAAATTGGGGTCGGTAGGCCTGTTAAGGGGTTATTAGGGTTCCAAATGCAACTTTGATGGAATGGTGACCCTTTGGAATTCATTAGGACATGTCAAAAGATCTACATACCGAATTTGGATGACTTTTTCCTAGTAGAACTCAAAAGGGGTCCATGGGGTGCTCTTGGGACACCACATGTCGAATCAGGGTCGGTAGGCCTGTTAAGGAGTCATTAGAGTTCCAAATGCAACTTCCATGGAATGGTGACCCTTTGGAACCCATTAGGACATGTCAGAGGACCTACGTACCAAATTTGAAAGACTTTTGCCTAGTAGAACTCAAAAGGGGTCCATGGGGTGCTCTCAGGACACCACATGTCGAATCAGGATCGACACGCTTGTTAAGGGGTCATTAGGGTTCCAAATGAAACTTCGATGGAACAAGGACCCTTTGTAATGCATTAGGACATGTCAGAGGACCTACGTACCAAATTTGGATGACTTTTGCCTAGTAGAACTCGAAAGGGGTCCATGGGGTGGTCTTGGGACACCACATGTCGAATCGAGGTTGGCAGGCCCGTTAAGAGGTCATTAGGGTTTCAAATGCAACTTTGATGGAATGATGACCCTTTAGAATGCATTAGGACATGTTAGAGGACCCCTTAAGATACACTTGAGCATGATAAGGCATACTAGGACCCCTAGGGAGTCCCCATGACCCCTAGGAGTCCTAAGGCATGATAAGGCATACTATATCAGGTTGTTGGATTCATAGAGGTCTGGGACTATATCAGTGGGAAACTTAAGAGTGATTTTCAATACCAAGCTGATGATGCCTTCATGACACATGATAATGCAGTTCTTTGTGTTGACATCAATCATGATTCATAGATGTTGGCTTCAGGTTCACAAGGTGGGAAAATTGAGGAGGACGTGCTGGCAATTGAATCCCAAAATACATATGTATGATGGCTTCGAAAAAATGTTTCTTGGTGTCACTTGCATGAAGCGGTATGTTTGTGAAGAGCTAGAAATGACATGCTCTAGTTATAGCACCGAGTGTCTAATCAAAACATAGAGGCATTAACACTTGTGTTGCAATAAGATCCAGATGGCACTATTCTATAGGAATAGATCCATTTTGAAAGATGTAGAGCACCAAGTAACATGGACTTTCATAACAAAATATTACTAAGGCACTCACAAAGGGATACTTTAATGTATTCGAGAAAGAAGATGTGGATAGACACGTCCTTAAGAATTAGTTATTATAACAAGAAAGAAACTAACCGAAAGGGGAAAATAAATAAGGCTCGTAGAGGAGATTTTGGGGGTTGCGGATTCCGCTTGACCTGAGAGAGACTTTGTGCCAGGGGAGGGATAGATTAGAATTTTTATTGTAATGTAGGGAAAGAGGGATTTTATTTTCAGATAATGATTAATGTACAGGAACATCAGAATCTTTGTTGTTTTGCTGTGTTTAAAGAAGGATATGTCAGCATATTAAAACTTTGATGTTAGATGCTCACTTTCTGATTGATATTCATCTTTGAATGATATTGGTTTCTTTTGAATGCATATCTCTTACATCTGATCATCAACATGATCCTCTGTGGACTTTATGCTATAGTTTTTCGTGTATTTGGAAAGAACCATTCGTCTTTCTCTCTTAGTTTCTTTCTGTAATGCATTGTTTAGGCAAATGAAATTTGTAGCGTTTACTATCCTTTTCTTTTTAGTAAATTAGTCCCTTTGCGTCTATCTCATGTTTACGAATAAATGTTTGTAAGCCTTTATTGCTTTTAGGTTAAAGCATTATCATTTATAGTTTAGTTGATTCATTGTAAATCCTACACGGGGAGCTGTACCCGGATAATTCAAAGGGCGCTTATGCTTCTCAATAGTGAAGTGACCCAACTGTTGGTGTTGGTTGAGTCTTTTTGTTTAGGCTTTAAGGGTCATTTTCTAAGCGTTTCTTTCGAAGACAAATCTGTTCACCAACAAGAAGTTAAACCTCAAACATAATAAGCTCCATGAACAGGGTATTCTAGAGTAAAGAAAAACAAATGTAACTTCAACAAGATATAATATAAATCATAATGATAATTATAGTCAAGATATAACTTCACCATTCAATTCCATAAACATGAATAATAAATATGTATATACAAAAGATGACGCAAATATAACATATAAATGAATATGTTCTATACATGTATCAAATGTATCAAAAGTATGTCCATATACAAATATGGCACATGCCATTTCAAAATGTCTACAAAATCAATGTTTTAAGGTGTACAATGTGGCATATATGCCATCTCAAAATGTGCCAAGTGTCATCTCTAAATGACCACAAAACTAAAACTGCATCCTATGCTGTAGAGGGATCATCAAAATGTAGCCTCTTTGAAGGAGTGTTGGGCTCTGATTGATCCTACATAAAAAATGAGTTCAAACCAAAGTTAGATTGCTTACTTTATATGATTTGTACATATATATATATATATATATATATATATATATATGTATAATTCATAATTTTCAAACACTAATTTAATTAAAATTATAACTGAATACAAATAAATTTGTACCTGGTCTCTCGATCGCCTACCACAATCAGGTGTCCTAGCATAAGTCCTGGGTAGCGAAGGGACCATGCCAACAATACCAACTTTGACCTATAAATATATATTTGCAATAATGAGATTAGTAGACTGGTGCAACATAGAGTAATAAATCTACAAAATAGGATGATAGCATAATAAAATTACAAATTGATTGAACTAAAATTAAAACTTACATCTGGTGATCCCTCCTCTGGAATAGTGGGCTGGGTCAACAAAGAAACAAAAGATTCTCGTGGGACCTCCCTCACAGTTGGAGTAACCTATGAGAGTAAAAAGATTGTCAATTATAGATCAATGTACTTCATCATAGCAACCCTAGTTACAAAATACAAATAACAATATTTAAAAGTCTACGTACAATTGGGCTATCACTCCGAATCGAGACGCCTGTAACCCTACGCCACTGAACCGGTGTTGGGACATCATCAATAGCCACACCCTATACAATAAAGTGCAAGTAAAATATTTATTACTACACACAAGTGACATACATATGCATGCATAATTAATCTTAAACAATTAACTACCTTTCCTTTGTCGACACTCGATGAAGGAACCCCCTCACGCCCCCCACTGATGTCGGCTGTAGCCTGCAAGAACACAATAAGATGACAATATATATTAGTAAATGTATGAATTTTATTGCTCTAATTGATAGAGATTTAAGCATGTACACCAAATGATATAAAAAAAAACTAATGGGTACATAATTTATAATATACCGTATAGTCATCAAGGCCAAATGAAATGGCCGAAAGTGTGGACTCATCCACCTGTCTCACCTCCTCCTGTGTCATCGATTGAACATAAATGGGAAATATATATATATATATATATATATATATATATATATATATATATATATATATATATATATATATATATATATATATATATATATATATATATATATATATACATAAGTGCATGCAATCATTAAAACTAATCTAAATAAATAAATAATTTTTAAATTAAAATTAGTCATGTGACAAATTTATTTATAATGTTTACTCTTACCGTATCAACAGGAGTCAATGGCTTTACGTGCACCTCCTGAGCACTCTCATGAGATGTAGATGCTCCATGAGGTGTTGCAGCCTCTGCAGCAACCTCTCCTATATCTCCCTCATCAATATCATGAAACTGATATATATTAGAATCAGTAAGCAGTCTGAGGCACATATGCCTGCACATAATGCACATATGGGGCTCGCATACATGTGAACTCCGACGAGATTGTCGATGCGCCAGAAACATCCACAGGAGGAAACACTGACCTAGTCTGTGTGATCAACTGATCACTCAGTAAATGAATGGCCCTAATAGTCAGTTCAGCAGCCTTACAAATGATATCGGGATGCTGCACTGGAGGAGGGGGTGTGACATCAGTGGGGGGGACAAGGGTAGTGGACTTTCAGTGCTGGGAAGATGGCCTAGTCTGAGGAGCTCCTCTGCCTACGCCCATGTTGGGCCTCATACTCCAATAATCAACATGGTGACCAAGCACAAACTCAGCATACAATTTTTTAAGGAAATAAAATGGGACCTCCAAATTTCTATGTGGTGGTTTATGAAAAACCATCCACCAACGATCCCAAAAGTTTGTGCGCATTGCTTCATTTGTGCACCATTTTATTGATAATTTGGGCTTTTTGAGGTCAACTGGTATTCTGGTTTTAGGATTGACAAAAAGGGCGGCTATATCTTCCTTACTTATATTAAGGGCCGCAATCCCATCATGGTCAAGCCCATCATCAAATTGGGTGTGCATTTCATCACACCAATGAAGAGCAACATTATGTTGCTACATGAGTGTGTCAATATTTCCAACAATCGTATTTAGTGTGGCAAGCATGGGACCTTATGTAGGTATATTTTGATATGTGTTTTGGAAACCTCGTATTGTGTTCAAATTTTCTTCTATCAAATCTTGTAAAGATTTAGGGTTTAGATATGGGGGATTGTTTTCAGGATTGTTATTTGGAGGGTTATTTTCTTCATTGTTGTCAGCCATGCTTGATTAAATAGAAAAAAAATCTAAGTTTCAAATATTATTACAAATATAAATACAAAACCCTATTTTTTAAAAAAATGCTACATTTATAATGAAAATTAAATAAATTAATAAAAATATACAATTAACTACTTACCGAATATGCTTGGAGTCAAATTTGGGGTTTCCAATATCAAGTATCCAAAAATATATCGGGTATCAGAAAAATGTGGTTAGAAACTTGAAGAAACCGTACTAGGAAATGAAGAATAGGGCTCGTGGGTGTCGGATATATGCCACAGTTATTGGGTACCTGAAAATATCGGGTACCTGATTAGGTATGTGCTTTTGTGGCAGCTTTGCCCAGGTGTACTGACACCCAAGCCTACTAAAAAGTCAACAAGCGCTTTCATGCACTTTTGGATGAGTGAAAAGTGAATATTTTTCACATCGCCACTTTTTGGCCCCTCATGATCTTGCACAGACCCGGATGTTAAGTCTGTATTTTTGAATGGGATACTAGAAGAGGAGGTATACATAGAACAACCAAAAGGGTTTTTTGATCCAAACAAGAAAGACATGGTATGCAAATTACATAAATCTTTCTATGGTTTAAAGAAAGCACTGAGAGCCTGGTATGAAAGGCTGCATACTTATTTGTTAAGTATTGGTTTTGTTAGAACAAGTGAAAACAAGAATATGTATATGAAAGGAGAATCAGATGACACTATCCTGATTGCTAAAATATTTGCACAGATGATATTATTTTTGAAGGACAAGATCACATATGTAAATCATTTTTTGATGAGATGAGAAAAGAATTTGAAATTTCTATGTTTGGAGAGATCAAGTTCTTTCTAGGACTATAGCTTGTTCAGTAGAATGATGGGATATTCATCACACAATCCAAGTGTATCAAAGAAGTACTAAGAACATTTGGCATGGAAGATGCTAAAATAGCTGGAACACCAATGGTCATAGGCTACAAACTGACTAAAGATGATGAAACTATAGAGGTGAACCAGAAATTGTATTGATCAATGATTGGTAAGTTGATGTATGTAGTACATAGTAGACCATATCTTGCACATGTTGTGGGGATTGTTGCTAAATTTTCTGCAAATCCTAAGGAGTCACACATGATTGCTACAAAAAGAATCTTGAGATACTTGAAGAAAATAGAGGACTATGGATTATGGTATCCAAAGGATGACAAGTTTGAACTCAGAGTCTACATCAACGCTAATTGGGCTGGAAATATAGATGACAGAAAGAGTACCACCGAAGGATCATTTTTCTTTGGTGAAAGACTTGTTACCTGGACAAGTAAGGACTCTTGTATTTCTCACTCTACAATTGAAGCAGAGTATGTTGTTGCTGCTACAAACTGTTCAAATACTGCATACATTAAACAAGTGTTGGAAGGGATTAATGAGGTAATCATTGAGCCAGTGATTATATATTGTGACAACACAAGTGGAAAAAACATTTCAAAGAATCCAGTGATGCATTAAAAAAAAAGCACATATCTATCAAGTATCACTACTTAAGAGAACAAGTACAGGAGAAGCAAGTAAAGCTAGAATATGTTACATCTAAAGAGCAACTTGTAGACATTTTTACCAAGCCTCTACCGAAGGATACATTTGAATACTTGAGGACTAGACTTGGGGTCTGTCCCCTGTCTACTGGTCACTAATGTGATCCGGAGGTTGCATCAGCCTAATCTTAACATAAGATCACTCATGTTGATGCAACATAGCTCACACTTTGTATTTTGTCTAAGGTTGTGAAAGATTTAAGGAACAAGTAGCATAATTAGTATACCGAGATACAATGTATGCACCAGACAATAGAGAGTTACATAGCTATTTGCAGAGTTGTATGTTTATGTTTTTCTTTGGCATTGTTGTCAAAGGTAGAGATAAACAATATGAATATGATGAACATATCAAGATAACATCTATCCAAGGGAGAGATAATTTGAAATAGTCAGGGAGAGTTTTGAATTTTTTTTGTTGAGAACAGAAGGAATCTGAAAATGGGAAAGATCATATCTACATAAGAAAGTCTGTACTTGCAATGCTGTCACGTAAAGTAGTGATTAAACATATTAAGCTAGGGAGAGCTTACCAACTACAATATTTGCTTACAGAGTTGTAGAATACATGTTTGGTATGTGTATGGTATACTTCATATTGCTTGAGTTTCCATCAATGCCAAAGGGAGAGATTGATGAACTACAACTAATTAAGAACCTAATTGATGAACTACAAGTGATTAGAGATCATCGAGCACTGAATTGTTATGTAAGATAATTGAATCAGTCATTATGTTGAAATTGATGTCAACTAGTTTTGACAATACTTATCATGTTAGTTGCAAATGCCTAAACATTTGTAGAAGAAGAGAAAAGATGAAGGATCAAGATATCTACATTGAGGAAGATGGATATGATAGATAAGGATAAGGAATAATCTTGGTAACTTATTGATGAGTCTATGACTTCATATTGTTGACTTGATTATGTTGCATTAATTTGTTATGAAGATAGAAGCAAAATGTTACAAAGCAGTATGGTCGGTTAATGAAGCATTCTAGTTTACACCGAGCCAGTGTAGTGTATATTGAGCGATAGTATCAACTGAGCTTGTGTTCACCGATACATTTCTTTGTTAACCGAGTATGGACAAAAGAACTAAATGATTAGTTTAGTCGATAGAAATTGATGAGCTATATAGTGTGTGATTACGAGTTGGAAAGATAAATTTTGTTACAGAGATCAACGACTAGAAAAATTTGAAGAAGATCTAAAGGATGGAATTGAAACACATCTACCGAGGAAGGTTTAAGTGGAAAAATCAATGAAGGAGATTAAGCAAAAAAATCTGATGGATGAAAAGAAAATGGTTTACTTGTTTATTTAAGAGATTAGGGTTTCAATGTTAAAAGAATGTCAGAGGAAGGAGACTATAGAGATATTTCATGAACAAAGCTTCACATATGCCTGATCAGATTGGTTAAAGGAGAATTGAGCTGTAGAGTTAATCGAGTATCATAGAGTATTTACTGAGGGATAGTAAGTTATTGAATGTTGATGAATTGAATAGAAATATTAATCACAGGATTTGTATGGACTTAGAATAGATCTAAATATCTGCAAATCAAGTTGTGTTGTAATCAGATCACTTGCTATTATAGTTTAACCATTGTAAACAAATAAAATCTCTTAACTGAGTAGACTTGAAAGTCTTATATGTCATTCATAGAATGTACATTATTATCCTGTCAACCCCATAGTGAATGTTGGTTGGATGATAACTGTTAGTGTTAAATCCTCTAACAAGGTTACACCTTACAGTGTGTTTTGTAACCTTTAACAGGGTTGGCTCTTCACCGAGCTCACTTCAGAAGAGTGAAAATATTTTTTGGTTACTAGTCCCAGGTGATTTTTCGCTTGACAGGGTTTTCATGTTAAATCTTTGTGTTATGTGTTTATTGTGGTGATTGTTTAGTTATCATACTTTACATATTGCATATCTGATTTGGTTTGTAATCACTATGAACTATTAACTGGTAATTGGTAAAAGTACAAATAGTTTAATATTATTGTTTATCGAGTTGCATAATAAGCTAAATTTATTTTGAGTTATACATTTTCTAATTGGGACTGTGGATAACTGATTCACCCCCCCTCTCAGTTATTCTAATAGAAAGTCACATATCAATCTGCAACAAATAATATAAGTCGTTACTATAAACAATCTTAATGGTACATGTTTCACCTTTTATAGACTATAATGACATAAATGACAAACCTTAGCATACGTGACATTGCTATGTTGAATAAACCATTCATAACCTTCAAATTCACCAACAACAATACACGAGAGAAAAGAGTAGATTGCGAGCCTTCATAAAGGGTCATGTCCACCTTCTCAAGTAGAGGATACATATCATGGACATCATCAATATCATCCTCATCATAATCATCATCATCATCAACAGCACCAACAACACTAGTACCAGATGTGTCAATGATCAATGCATTCATACCATCATCTTCAAATGTGTTTTCTGGTGCATGATCATCATCTTCCATGGGATCATGATTTTAAACTTCAATACTCACACCTCCATGTTCCTCTATATTCACACTAGAGAGATCGACCTATATAAAAATGATGATAATCAAACCCCCTTTCAATGTGACCATTCTCCCTACAATGTCTCTTTACTATTTTGATTTTGATTCTTCTTGTCTTTAAGCTGTTACAAATCTTGCATGGACAATAACATTTTTCATCATCTTCTCTTTGAAAGTTAGACAACAATCTAGCGACTGTCTCCCTATTTTGATCGAATTCCCTTGTATTATTTGACATGATCCTTAATGTATACATCTGCAAAACAAATTGGAGATGCCTCCTTTCATTAGCTCCATGTCACCTTCTCATAGCTTCTCATTTTATGATAGATTTCACCAAAGGCTTTGTAGGAAACCAAGTAAGGGGTATTCTTGAGTTCAAATACATTGAGTTTCTACAACTGAATTATAAATCATGAATTCACTATAAAATTAATTCACTATAAATCAAGGGGCATTATAAATCATGAATTATCTATAAAATTAATATATTGCTCTAGATTTCATATAGACATTTTGTCAAATGGTTAGCATGTATGTTTATTCAAATGGAGTTATATCATTTGGAATGGATATATGATAGGTTGATATCGAATTCTATGTCCCTATTTGATCTAATAGCATCAATATAACAAAAAGAGCACTGTCTAATCAAATAGGGACATGAGGTGCACAAACAGTGAGCTCATAAAATAATATATTTAGTCTTAATAAAATCTTATAAAACAACATATATTGTGTGAAGTGTTTGATCTCTCTTTATTTGTTTTTTTTTTGATATTCACTATGTGGTACTCCCCATTTATGATCATTTGATGAGGAAATGTCTTGATGGCTTGTGGGCTACAAGCCAGGGCATCATGCATTATTTATGAACTCACAGTTTGAGCACTGACCAATCAAATAGGAACATGAGCTGCTCAAATAGTGAGCTCATAAATAATGCATGATGCCCTAGTTGTAGGTAGTTATCTCTTCTATAATGATGGAGTGAAAGGTAATGATCAATGAGGTTGCTGCTATTAGATCATACATGAATACACTTACTATTTTGAATTTGAGCTCAAGCATCATGCATTGTTATTGATGTCATTGCATGCTTGTTGTTGTTGTGCACCATATATTATTTTGTACATTGTTTATTTCATTGAGACCGTGAGCTTGGCATTTGTAATGTATTTTCTATTATTGGATCAATGCTACCATGTTGTTGAGGTTGTAGATGTATTGAATCACCACTACCATTCTATTTTGATAGCAGAAATATAACAAACAGAGCACCATCCAATCAAATAGGGACATCAGTAAGACATTTAATGCATTAATACTTCATCATCATGATAAAAATTCCATTGGCTCAAATTACACAGAAATTCAAAACAGTAGGATATCTTAATCTTTATGAGCTCAAATTCAAAATACTAAGTGTATTATTTTATTAATGATGTCCCTATTTGATCTAATAGAATCAATATAACAAAAAGAGCATCGACCAATCAAATAGGGACATGAGGTGCTCAAAAAATGAGCTCATAAAATAATATATTTAGTCTTAATAAAATTTTATAAAACAACATATATTGTGTGAAGTGTTTGATCTCTCTTTATTTGTTTTGTTGTTTCGATATTCACTATGTGGTACTCCTTGTTTATGATCATTTCATGAGGAAATATCTTGATGGCTTGCGGACTGCAAGCCAAGGCATCATGCATTATTTATAAGCTCACTATTTGAGCACCAACCAATCAAATAGGGACATGAGGTGATCAAACAGTGAGCTCATAAATAATGCATGATAAGGTAGTTGTAGGTAGTTATCTCTTCCATGATGATGGAGGAGTGAAAGGTAATGATCAATGAGGTTTATGTTATTAGATCATACATGAATACACTTATTGTTTTGAATTTGATCTAGGGCATCATGCAATGTTATTGTTGTCATTGCATGCTTGCTATTGTTGTGCACCATATATTGTTTTATACACTATTTATTTCATTGAGACTGTGAGCTTGGCATTTGTAATGTATTTTCTGTTATTGGATCAATGCTACCATGTTGTTGAGGCTATAGATGCATTGAATCACCACTGTCATTGTATTTTGATAGCAACAATTTAACAAATAGAGCACCGTCCAATCAAATAGGGACATCAGTAAGACATTTAATGCATTATTGCTTCATCATGATGATAAAAATTTCATTGGCTCAAAGCACACAAAAATTCAAAATAGTAGGATATCTTAATCTTTATGAGCTCAAATTCAAAATAATAAGTGTATTATTTTATTACTGATGTCCCTATTTGATCTAATAGCATTAATATAACAAATAAAGCACCGACCAATCAAATAGGGACATGAGGTACTCAAATGGTGAGCTCATAAAACAATATATTTAGTCTTAATAAAATCTTATAAAACAACATATATTATGTGAAGTGTTTGATCTCTCTTTATTTGTTTTGTTGTTGATATTCACTACGTGGTACTCCCTGTTTATGATTATTTCATGAGGAAATATCTTGATGGCTCGAGGGCTACAAGCTAGGGCATCATGCATTATTTATGAGCTCACTGTTTGAGCACCGACCAATCAAATAGGGACATGAGGTGCTAACACAGTGAGCTGATAAATAATGCATGATGCCCTAGTTGTAGGTAGTTATCTCTTCTATAATGATGGATGAATGAAAGGTAATGATCAATGAGGTTGCTGCTGTTAGATCATACATTAATACACTTACTATTTTGAATTTGAGCTTAGGTCTCATGCAATGTTATTGTTGTCATTGCATACTTGCTCCTGTTGTGCACCAAATATTATTTTATACACTGTTTATATCATTGATACCATGAGCTTGACATTTGTAATGTAATTTCTATTATTGGATCAATGCTACCATGTTGTTGAGGCTGCAGATGCATTGAATCACCACTACCATTATATTTTGATAGTAGCAATATAACAAACAAAGCACTATCCAATCAAATAGGGACATCAGCAAGACATTTAATGCATTATTACTTCATCATTATGTTAAAAATTTCATTGGCTCAAAGCACATGTAAATTGAAAATAGTAGGATATCTTAATCTTTATGAGCTCAAATTCAAAGTGTATGGTAGAAAAATGACCACACTTCTATGAACCATTACATGCAAGGTTGCTCAAGAATGAGGCCTCACAAAGCGACTCATAGCTCTCTATGCATGGAGTTGCAAGGGACTATGATGTATTTGCTCTCAGCTAGAGCTACAAACTTGTGACCTTGCTAGTCAACCACACAATGAGAGATTCAAGTGAAGACAAGGGAAAAAATGCCAATATCTCCAAGAATCAAATGTAAATGCAATGCAATGTAAGTAAACTAAGAATGAGTATGCAATCTAAGCTATGAAAGGAAAGTACAAACTATGCTATGAAAGGAAAGAACAAGTATCACCAAGCCTTCCTATTAAAACTATGTGAGATTATTCTATTGCATAAAAGGAAATCTAAGCTAGTATGCCATGATGATGCAACTATGAAAGGAAATATGCAACTATAATGGAATGCAATAACAAGTCTTCAAAGCTTGGATGTAGAATGTCTTCAAAGAGCTCCAAATGTACCTAGAAAACCTGCAGCATAACATTAGCATAAAAGATGGATATATGAAAATGAAAGAGAGAGCTCTCCTTTTATAAGAAATGAGAGGAAATGGACCATGGAGATTAAGAGGCAAAAGTCTTAATCAATGGTGGAGCTTGAAAGAGGAGCAATCCATATGCACAAGTATCCTCCAATGAGAAAATAGGAGTTGACTTTATGTCCATATGAGACAAAAAGTGCTTTTTCCCTTTTTGTAAAGTAAGAATAATGCTTTATTTGTGCAACTTAGTATAAGAGGAAAAGTGGGGGCTTTTTTATTTAATCAAAAGGGGAGGAAATATTCCTTTTAATCAAAATAAAGACTTAGGATAAATGGTTAGCCCATAGGATAAAAATCCAATATGTGATCAAAATTGAGACTTGATCAAGAAATTGATAATGTTGAAAAATATTGATTATTGATAAAACTGATTCAGGATTGATAAATCAAATAAATGGGGCCCAAAGTCTAGGCGACCATTTTAAGGTGCATACATTTGCCCCTCTTTGACTAATGTGTGATCGATGTGGGAACACATGCAGTCAAAGAAGAATTGAAATGTGAGATCGATCTGGGATCACAAAACAACTCAGATGTGAGGTCGATTCGAGATCACACCCGGATAAAGTATAAACAAAGGCCTTTGAACATGAGGTCGATTCAAGATCACATTCAAAGTAAGAGATAAGAATCTCAAATTTGAGCGAAAGCTCATAAAAGATGTCTGAATCAAGAAAATCAAGAGAATCAGGGATGAGAATCCCATAATTACTGCCCCCTCGGAGTCAAAATTGAAATCAGGTAGAGGAGAGACAACAGATTGATAAAGATTTTGATCAAATCAAAATGAAATCATAATCGAAGATAGGGGTCAATAGGTTAACCATCAGGCAATGAAAGCATGCTCTAGCGAGAAAATAGAAGAATAGAAATAGAAGACTAGAAATAAGGCGAATGGAAGCCTAGAAGATGTGAGAGACATGGAAGGAAGAAATTCTATTGAAAATTGAAGTATGCCTCAAAAAGTCAATCAACTGCGTCGAAGAAGGGAAAATTTTGAAATGTGATTTTGACTATCAAGATGACCTCAGATTTCAATTTTGAGTCCGAAAATGGATAGAAAATGAAAAAGACCAGAAATGAAAGATATGATCAAGAAGAATCAGTAAATGAGCATAGTTGACCAACTAGTCCGTGTACGATGAAAAGGAGAGCTCTCTCCATATGCAAAATGCAGGCTAGACTATCATGAACCTAAAAATGTAAGCTATTATGAAAGTGGTTGACTTGCAAGGTCACAACACTTATAGACATCTAATTATCATCATTGAGCATTATTGGTAGCGTCGTAAGATCATACAATGCACACTAGCATAACTATGTGGATATGAATATGATCTTTATCAGATAGAAATGTAGAAATCTCACCTAGGCATCAAAGACATATAGGTCAAGATGACTAATGTAGTGAGATTACCTAAGTTTGATATGGCAAGATTATGCTTGTATCAAGACACATGAAAGTCAGGATAACTAGAAGCATGCACTCGCAAAATAGTCAACGATAATACCTTGTCAGTCCATAGTGTCAAGTAAGACCAGCATAAACACTCATGACAATTAGGATCAACAAAATATACCCACAAGCAGATAAAGAAATAAAACATGTTCTCATACCCTCAGTCTTCTAGCTATGCATCATCGAAAACGTCTCAGGGAGAGACCACTCATCAAAGAAATCCTCATAGACAACACACAAAGAAAAATAAAGTCAACATATCTCAAGCAAGTTGATTGTTTAAGTGTGTGTGTGTGTTGGTCATAGAGTCAAACTCTGAGTATCGCATCTACAAATGAGCAATATCACAATATACTTAGACTATAGGCAAGACATCTAATAAGTGTTAAGAAACACTCGACACAAGGGTAGTGTTGAAAAACACTATTTGGGGTGGTGTTGAAAAACACCTGTTGTGAAATACCCCAAGATACAAATGCACCTAAAAGACCTATGCGAACAGTTATACCCCCTAGACAAAAGACAGAGACCAATTCTAGACCAAGTCAAATAAGGTCAAGGTATGATGGAAAGTGGTTAAGTGTCGAGGATGCATACTAACAAATAGGAGTGCAGAGGCCTCAAGTAGCGCCTATTTCCAAGTTTTCACCACTTGGATTCTTTTTTATTTTTTTTGATTTTTTCCTTTTTTTGTATTTTTGCTACCAAGGCGCCTATTTCCAAGTTTTCACCAAGGCACTTTTTCTATTTTTTTATGAATTTTTTTGAATTTTTTGCTTTTTTTTTTTTTTGTATTTTTTCAGGACTTTATATGCTTTTTAGGATTTTTTTTCAGCATCATATATGATTTTTTTTTAATATTTTTTCAGGATCAATAAGATATGTACAAAGGATGCCCCCATATTGAATAGGCATCAAACTCTTTAAGCAAGATCACATCGTGCAGTCCTAATGTCAAGCAAGGTGAGGGACAAGATGGACGAGCAAGCTAGTGAATGAGATGGAGGAAAGGAAAATGAAAGTGAATGGAGGGAAGAAATCCTCAAGGTCAAACTCCTCAAGAGTACCCAAGCTAGGGAAAAATTATCATGAAAAGCATATTTGGATAAGCAATGAAAGACCAGCATAGGATAAGTCACAAAAGTGTAATGCAAAAGCAAGAAGGGATGCAGTCCAAAGGAGTAGACATGTCAAGAGGCTTCATAGCATTGTGTTTTACTCTTTTTTATTAGATCAAGACCAAAAGGGAAAAATATAGCGAAAGGCTAGAATGAATGGAGGAAAATGAATATGAAGGCTAAACATGAAAGGAATGAAAGCAAGATCATCATAAGATAGCTCACAAGATAGCTAAATGTTTGTGTATAGGTCAACATTGTCAAGATCAAAGAGAGAAGATGAAATGGATGAAATATGAAGAAGAACTACGCATGATGCCTGATTTTCAGGTTTTCATCATGGTACTTATCCAAGGTGCCACAAGAGAGTGGTTTTCACCATAGGACAAATTTATTTCTCTTTACTTTTGCTACCAAGGTGCCTATTTCCAAGTTTTCACCATGGCACATTTTCAATTTTTTTCTTTTTCATCATTTTTTTCATTTTTTCATTTTTCTATTTTTTTGAATTTTTGAATTTTTTGGAAGAAAACAAGCTTTTTAGATAATGCTCCTTGAAAGGATAAACCATGATATGCCAAGGATTCAAAATGATATGCTCAAAGATACTAATAAGGAAAGGAAGATGAAAGAGAAAAATGGAGGATAAGGCTTTATATAAAGCGAGTGAGGTTGGAAGATAGGAGGAATAGGCAAATGAGGAAAAATGATAGAAGGTATAAGGATAATGAATGGAAGGATTGTGAAAGGGTAGATGGAAAGAAAGGCAAGATCAACATCAATACACACCTTGAAGGGTGACGGGAAAAATGGAGGAAACGTAAACCATATTCTAGTCCAAATGCGAACCATATTCTGGTTCATTATTGCTACCTGACTCCTCGAAGAGAGGATTGGTGTGCTTGTTATTATTCTCAAATGTGAATGGAGGAATATGAGAAGGAATATGGAAAATGTTTAGCAGAGGTTGTGGTTCAGGCGCATGGAATGGAAGAATTTTTTTGGAGGAAGATGAAGTGGAAGTCTTTGAAAGCTTGAATGTCAACTTCACTTTTTGCTCAACATAAGACTCTTTCAAGAGAGACTTTGGAATCCATATAGCCTTAGGCTTCTCATTTCTTTTGGATGATTTAGACAGAATATTTTCAATGATGGATTTTGGAACCCATACTTGTCTTGTAGTTTTCTTCTTAGATATCTCTTTTGACTTTATGCCCCCATGTCGATTAGAGGAGACAGGGTGATCTTTTTTTGAAGGATTCTTGTATTGCTTCTTTTTCTTATATTTAACATTCAAGTTACTTCCAAAAGACTTGGGACTTGTGGAAGGAGGAGGATATGATTGGTTAAGATGGGTGGATGGATGAAAAGGATTCAAGGGTATGCATCTATGTTGATCTTGAGGAAAGATAGGAGATGGAGGGACGTAAGGACCCAAGATGGATGATGAATTAGGAGAATTAGGAGGGGAAAGTGAAGGGACATAAGGACCTAAGATGGAAGGAAGACATGAAGCCCTTAGTATTGGTGGAGGAGGTCCAAAGATGGAGGTGGAAGATGCAAAAGGATAATCAATAAGTTCATCAACATCTATATCACAACCAAGGATATCAACATCTTTAGAATGAGCATTAGGATTTGCAATAGGATCATGAACATCTTGAATAGGAGCAGTTTCTTTGATAGGATCATTCAAAGCTTGCAAAGACTTAGGAAGAGTAGAAAGTGGAAGTGAACATGGAGTGATAGAACAAGATGATGGAAGACTTTGATCTTGACAAGTTGCTTTGGATAGCATAAGCAAATCATTTTTTTCTTGATTTTCAATAGGCTTAATATCAGAAGTAACAACACCATTTTTAATAACCTTAATGGAAGTATCATCTTTGGAAAGTGCAAGTGTAGTAAGGTTATTTTGATTGTCAATAAGCTTAATAGTGTAAGTAGTAGCTTGATCTTGCTTAGGAGAAGACTTGAGCGGATGAGAGATATCATGAGAAGGATTGGATGATGTGGAGGGTTCTTGATCTTGATCTTTCTTTATACGCTTTTCTTTATTATTTTTAGAGTCCTCTTGACATGGCACCACTTCTAAGGATGAGGAAGCATGTTGGGATTGTATGGAAGACTTTGGAAGAGGTGGTGAAGGAATAGCTGAAGTAGGCATTGTAGTATATAAAAGCTTAGGCTCTTTAGGTTTAGCATTATTGAAAGTATTTGCAGCCAAGTGAAGGTGAGCTTGAGTATCTTTAAGTGGCCCTTGAGGATAACTATAGGGAACCACATGGAAAGCATTACGATCTTTTTTGGATGAAGGATTTATGCTCTTAGGGCTCCTTGAAGGCTTTGTGAAAGATTTGGAAGACTTAGCAGTTTTAGGAGATGTATGGATATTGGAGGAAGTAGAGGATGGAAGGAAACCATCACAAGACAAAGGTTGAGCATTAACATGATCTTGCTGGAGAGTGTAATCTTTATTTTTAGCATGAGAGTTTTTAGACAAGACATGCTCATAGTATCTTCGTTTATAATCAGCACGAAAAGCGTTCTCTTCCTCAATAGAAGTAGATGTATCATATTGTTCATAACAAATATCATAATTTCTCTCAAAATCAGAATCATATGGATCCCCGTCACAATCTACCCAATAGGATGACCCTTTAGTAAGCCTAAGCACATGGTGAGGAGGACTCTTAGGAACATAGGTGTCATAGGTATCATCATGTTGCTCATTATGATATGTTTTTATATGAGGAGTAAGACTCTTGGGAGAAGTAGAGGAGGAATAAGATCGTGAAGAAGAGGAAAGTGAAGATCTTGAAGAAGATTTGGATAATGAGGAATTTGAATAATGTTTAGAAGAGTCATGATAAGATTTGGGAGATGACAATTTTGAATTATGTTTATAAGGGTCATGACAAGACATAGAATGTGAGGAATGATGAGAAGACTTAGAAGATAAAGAATGTTTGGAAGAAGGAGATCGTGACAGGATCATGTGGATTATTCTAGCAAAGGCATCTGATTCATTCAACTTTTCTTTTATTTTTGCTATAAGTTTATCACCCATGCCATATTTAGAAGAACCATTGGAGGAACAAAATTCTTCAAATTGAGAAATGAGTTCAAGATCATCCATTCTCAAGAGAGGTTCCATGGCAAGGTAGTTGAAATTCATGGTTCTAGAAGAGGAGGAATCAAGCATGGAAGAAATGAATTGAAGAGATGAATAGAAGAGTGTAGACTAGATAATAAGAGGAAAGGAATCAAGAAGAAGAAGAAGAATTTTCCATGGGAATAGAAGACTTCAGAAGAACATGGGAAATGGAGAAGGAAGAAGAAAATTAAGAGTCATCTTTTGTAATTGATACCATAATGTTCATTGAGATGTTGAGCAACATGACAACACCTAGGACATAAAAGAAAGAAACTCTAGGTGATAAGTCAATCTCTCAAAGTGTCAATTCCAACCTAGGATAATTGAGATTCTCTATTGTCCAAAGAGAAAAATGAAAAGATAGAAAATAAAAAGGCATCACCAACACTATCAAAGAGGTGCTTCCAACAAAGGGTGAATACCCTAGCACTTTTGAATCAGGAGGTTGGACTTAGCCAAAATATAATTGAAATTGATTAAATGAAAGTGATTTGGACAATAAGAGAACTAGAATTTTCCAAGAATGTAGCTAACAATCCTAAAGATGAACCTTGTCACCAAGAATGGCCTTCTAAGTTGACAACTATTCCCAAAGTGACCTTATAAATCAATTAATGCTATCCTTGAGGAGCAAAAACTAGAAATTTAGAGCAAAGACAGGTCTCTAATGACAAAGCAAAAAACCTACTCAAAGGCCTAATCTGCCTAACAGTAATTGAAACTGACCAAACTGAAAGCACAGCAGAAATTAACTAGGCGATATACTCCAGGCTACTAGGGCGATAAACCTATAACAGGGTGATACTTCACCTTACACTAGGCGATAGACCTCACAACAGCCGGGCGATATACTCCAGGAAGGTCAGGCGATAGTCCAGCAGGAGCGAACTATCGTGCGATGTTTCTTCTCAAAGAAGGTGATACTTCTATCATGCGCGAAGTATAGCGCGATACTGTTGCAGACTTTTGCAACTTTTGACTAGAATTGTGTAAATTTTGCATTTTTGGGTCTGTTTGATCAAAAATTTTGGTCTGAGAGTTGATTTTTTTTTAATGTAATCACAATGATAGTAGTAAAATGACAGGTTTGCAAACAGTATGGGATCAAACGTGTCTCCAAACACTTGAAACAAGGGCAAAAGCAACCTTGCCAAGATAATCAATTGTGATATCAAAATGAAAAAGCACCCTATGAATGCTACCGATTATTTGTATGTTGAGAATGTTTACACTGGTATCACACAGTGGAGAACAATTCAAGAAAATCTATCCTAAAAAGACAAGGCTCAATACTTACAAACTTAGCCCACAACTTGATGCCCCCTTGCCTCACACCAAGTGTTGCCCACAAGAGATATTGGCTTTGTCGTGGAAGTGTCAAACAACACAACCAAAGGGACACATATGGTGAGTATCTTAAGGTGATCCGAGTAAACCACTTGGATCAATCCTTGCACTAAGAAGATAAGTGGCTAAAATAAGGTAGCTTCTATCTATGGTTCTTAATAAGGATTTCCATTCATAACACCCCTCTTGCTCCTCATAGAGGACTCAGACCTCGTGGCCTCAAGAGTACCTTAAGCATTCTTGCTCAATGTTTTCCTCATGGTTGCAATCCCATGAGCTACTCACATCAACCGAAGACAAGTATTATGTCTACCAAGGTTTTTGGTGTCCTTGATAGCCTTGAGATTATAGTGAGTTGGAATCACTTGCCACCAAGGAAAATGATGACAAGGTTGTCCCCACTTGAGTCGTTCCTCTTGATTGCTCAAGAGCAGGCCCGCTAAAAGATTCCTAAACAAAAAGTAGATTAATTTTTGAGGTTCAAGGTTTTTTATTCACCACAAGGGTGAAGAGCATACTCCCCTATCTCAAAAATCTCTCTCAAACACACCAAGCAAAGTTCAATTACCCCCTTGCTTCCAAAACCTTAAGATGGGTCAAAATTTTCTGATTCACCTAAAGGTGAAGAGCATACTTCTCCTACCACCCCAAGATTCCTTTCACAAAGTATTAAGTGCCTATGAAATGAAACAACTAGTATATGCCACACTCAATAAAGAAAAGCAATTAAACAAGCACTTGATTTGGTTTTTATGCTTAGGGCAGCCCTGCAAAAATCATTAGTAGCCCTCTTTGACATGCATTCTTTTGGCAAATTTCAAGCAATGAGAGCATCTACAAGCACAACTTGTTAGCTCCACAAGGTTAGCTAAACCAAAATCCAAATGAAATAGCATACGAAATTGATTTACCAAAGCTAAAAGATGCAGGTTAAATCCATCTAAAGGCAATAAAGAAAACTAGCAAACTAAATATGATCAGATTCGGATGCTACAACTCAAAATGCAAGTCTCTTCCGTATCAAGTGATATACCTCAGACTTCACCAGTATTGCGCGATACAGTTTCCTATAGTCGGGCGATATACCTCAGTCCAGACGATATACTTCACTATGGGTGGGCGATACTTCGCACGATGCCAGGCGATATACCTCAATACTGCCGTGCGATTCTTCGCAGACATGAAGTGTCGTGCGCGTATGGTAAGGTATATCGCGCGATATACTTGAGAAGTATCGCGCGATATTCTGAGACAAAAAACCAGAGACTGCAAAATTTTTGAAAAATAATCCGAAAAATGAAGAAAATGCAAGAATCTAAAGGACAAAGCTATCTACTCTGCCCCACGGTGGGCGCCAAAAATGTATGGTAGAAAAATGACCACACTTCTATGAACCATTACATGTAAGGTTGCTCAAGGATGAGGCCTCACAAAGTGGCTCATAGCTCTTTATGCATGGAGTTGCAAGGGACTATGATGTATTTGCTCTCAGCTAGAGCTACAAACTTGTGACCTTGCTAGTCAACCACACAATGAGAGATTCAAGTGAAGACAAGGGCAACAATGCCAATATCTCCAAGAATCAAATGTAAATGCAATGCAATGCAAGTAAACTAAGAATGAGTATGCAATCTAAGCTATGAAAGGAAAGCAAAAACTATGCTATGAAAGGAAAGAACAAGTATCACCAAGCCTTCCTATTAAAACTATGTGAGATTATTCTATTGCATAAAAGGAAATCTAAGCTAGTATGCCATGATGATGCAACTATGAAAGGAAATATGCAACTATAATGGAATGCAACAACAAGTCTTCAAAGCTTGGATGTAGAATGTCTTCAAAGAGCTCCAAATATACCTAGAAAACCTGCAGCATAACATTAGCATAAAAGATGGATATATGAAAATGAAAGAGAGAGCTCTCCTTTTATAAGAAATGAGAGGAAATGGACCATGGAGATTAAGAGGCAAAAGTCTTAATCAACGGTGGAGCTTGAAAGAGGAGCAATCCATGTGCACAAGTATCCTCCAATGAGAAAATAGGAGTTGATTTTATGTCCATATGAGACAAAAAGTGCTTTTTCCCTTTTTGTAAAATAAGAATAATGCTTTATTTGTGCAACTTAGGATAAGAGAAAAAGTGGGGGCTTTTTTATTTAATCAAAAGGGGAGGAAATATTCCTTTTAATCAAAATAAAGACTTAGGATAAATGGTTAGCCCATAGGATAAAAATCCAATATGTGATCGAAATTGAGACTTGATCAAGAAATTGATAATGTTGAAAAATATTGATTATTGATAAAACTGATTCAGGATTGATAAATCAAATAAATGGGGCCCAAAGTCCAGGCGACCATTTTAGGGTGTATACAAAAAATAGTAAGTGTTTTATTTTATTACTGATGTTCTTATTTTATCTAATAGCATCAATATAACAAACAAAGCACCGTGAAATCAAATAGGGACATGAGGTGTTAAAAAAGTGAGCTCATAAATAATGCATGATGCCCTATTTGTAGGTAGTTATCTCTTCTATAATGATGGAGGAGTGAAAGGTAATGATCAATGAGGTTGTTTCTATTAGATCATACATTAATACACTTACTTTTTTGAATTTGAGCTCGGGCACCATGCATTGTTATTGTTGTCATTGCCTGCTTGCTGCTGTTGCGCACCATATATTGTTTATTTCATTGAGACTGTGAGCTTGACATTTGTAATGTATTTTCTATTATTGGATCAATGCTACCATGTTGTTGAGGCTATAGATGCATTGAATCACCACTGCCATTCTATTTTGATAGCAACAATATAATAAACAAAGCACTGACCAATCAAATAGGGACATCAATAAGACATTTAATGCATTATTACTTCATAAATGCATGATTGTGGATCCTCAAGTAGGAGTTGTGATACAAAGAAAGAACACTTATATGGGTTTAACCACATAAGGAAAATGATTTCATTCATCTTTCTTTCAAATACTCTTGGGTGCTATTCTTGGCCTCTAGGCTTGGGCATCCTATAGGGGTTGAACCAACATTACAAAGGCAATAAGGACACATAGAACATTAGGTTTGGGGACTTAGATTTATGTTCAATCCTTAGTAATGGTTTGGGGAACTAATTACTAGATGAGTGACTATAGTACCCTAGTTTGCATTATTAGATGATCTTGTTTAATTTATGTTCATTTCATGCAAGGATACATGTAAAGGATTAGAAATTTTTCCTTCTAAAGATTACATGTATATATATGAAAAATAACTTGTATATACTATACAAGGAAAATAAATTTCAGAAGAAAATGCAAGAGTACAGGCATATATAAGAGGATGGACATAAATAATAAGGGTGCTAGACATTGCCTAAATTGATGAAGTTTTGACCTGAGTATGAATCTAGTGTGCCCCTATGTGATCCAGAACCTACAAAGAAAAGAGAGATGGGGGTTAGATAAAAAATATCTATGCAATGAATGGCATCCTATTACTGATCCTCATCTACAATTATGCATGTGCATAGTCAAGCCATACACTTCTGAAAGAAAAACCAAGCTCACAGTCTCAATGAAATAAATAGTGTATAAAATAATATATGGTGCACAACAACAATAAGCATACAATGACAACAATAACATTGCATGATTCCCAAGCTCAAATTCAAAACAGTAAGTTTATTCATATATGATCTAATAGTAGCAACCTCATTGATCATTACCTTTCACTCCTCCATCATTATAGAAGAGATAAGTACCTACAACTATATTTCATAATTCCTCCTTTAAAGTATATATATATCAAGTATAATTATGAGTTTACATCATATATTTAGTCTTAATAAAATCTTATAAAACAACATAAAACTAACCCAAAATACTTTGTGTTAATAAAATTTTAATAAAATAATATATTTAGTCTTAATAAAATAATACACTTACTGTTTTGAATTTGAGCTCAAGCATCTTGCATTGTTTATGAGCTCATTGTTTGATTACCAACCAATCAAATAGGAACATGAGGTGCTCAAACAGTGAGCTCATAAACATTGCATTATGCCCTAGCTTGCAACCCGCAAGCCATCAAGATATTTCCTAATGAAATGATCATAAACAGGGAGTACCACATAGTGAATATCAACAACAAAACACATAAAGAGATATCAAATACTTCACACAATGCCTTGAAGGTAATAGAAATGATTCCCTAGCTCTCAAATCTTATGGGTCACCAAGCATTTCAAATAAAATGATGTAAACAATGCCAGTATT
Organism: Chamaecyparis obtusa; assembly: GCA_027943335.1. Taxonomy (NCBI): domain Eukaryota; kingdom Viridiplantae; phylum Streptophyta; class Pinopsida; order Cupressales; family Cupressaceae; genus Chamaecyparis; species Chamaecyparis obtusa. The sequence goes on from BSBK01004123.1 coordinate 131,137, forward strand.
AAATAGTGAACTCATGAACAATGTATGATGCCCTAGCTTGTGGCCTGCGAGCTATCAAGACGGTTCCTTGTGGAATGATCATAAATAGGGAATACCACATAGTGAATATCAACACCAAAACAAAGAAAGAGAGATCAAACACTTCACACAATATATGTTGTTTTATAAGAATTTATTAAGAATAATTTTTTTTCAATGAGCTCACTGTTTGAACACCTCATGTCCCTATTTGATTGGTCGGTGCTTTGTTTGTTATATTGATGCTATTAGATCAAATAGAGACATCATTAATAAAATAATACACTTACTATTTTGAATTTGAGCTCATACAGATTAAGATATCCCCATTTTATTATTGATGTCCCTATTTACATCTTTTAATGAAATGACCCAAAAACATCAAGAATGGTCCTATATGGTCACTAATAGCCAACTTTCAGAAAAATATAAATGAATGCAAACATACATAAATGGATGAACATAAATAATGAAGGTACCAAACATTTCCTGAAGTAATGAAGTGTTGACCCAGGGTTCAATCTAGTATACTCTTGTATGATCCAAAACCTGCAAAGAAGTAAGAGATGGGGTTAGATCCAAAGGATCTAAGCAATGTCTGACACCCTATTAATGATCCTTATCTACAATTATGCATGTACATATTCAAGCTATACACTTCTAAAATGAACTATGCTACAAAACATGTGCACTCAGGAAACATATGATGTTGGAGATTTGCCAGCGAGCCAGTACTGACTATATGTTTGTCATTGATGACAACATATGGAAAGTAGCATGCGTGGAAGTATTATGTAGTAAGATTTTATTATATGATGCATGGACATGATATTAGTATGATATCATGGGCGTAGAGGTTAACTATTAGTACAGACAGTTATATAGCAGCTTATGTTAGCAATGTTCCTGACAGAGTAACAGATAGTGTTCTGAGTATGGTTGTCCGTACAATTGTCATGGATGCTTGTGCCCTTGGATATATGTCAAAGACATATCAATGATGTTTCATTTATGGATGCATGGTCTGATAATGAATGCAAGTAGAGTTATGCAGTTGTTATTCGCTAGTAGCAGTTTCTTGTGCTTGTGTAGGAGAGTTGATAGAGATTTTATTGGTTCTTGAGTTGCACCTATCTTTAGGGTATGCACCCTTGGAGTTAAGATTAGAGATGAGTTTTTGATGTTCTGTTAAGAGTGCATGAGTTAATTTAGCTTGTGGAGAAAGATCTAGTTGTTTTGGTAAAGCTGATAGTGTGTAGCGTGCATCTACAATTATCTTATTAAGACAGGTACCAGAATATGTTGTGTGCATAATAGAGCCAATAGAATGTTTGTCAGAGTTTATTATGGTTTCTCTATTATGATTTCAAGATGGTTCTAAGAGGACGACTTGATAATATCATTTAGAGGAAAGATATTTAGAGACAGTCATATGTGATTCTTTGAGTGTGGTTCATGGATGATTAAGAAGAGTAAAGCAAAGTGTGTGAAGTGTGGAACCATTAGAAGAAGGTCTATGTGACCAAGAAGAGTACTTGTGCTATACATTGGAATTGATCTAGACAAGTAGGTCAAAGCGTAGTTCATCAAGATCCAGATATAGTGTGTATCTGTTATTCAGAAGGTTGTAGCCTTCACCTCTTTGACCAGTGAGCTCTCGGATAGTGTGTCCTCTCCCCTAATAGGGACAATTGTAAAAGACTCCTAACAGGGTCCAACCGTTGACCAAGTCTACTCTACTTAATATATTGTAAAGCTTCTCCTAATAGGGTAAAGGATCTTCCAGTAAAAAATTTATACACTAGTATAGAATATCTGTGGGTGTCAATTCCCACAAGGGTTTTTACCTATTTGGGTTTCCCCGTAACCAAAAGATTGGTTTTGTGTTCATGTGTTCTTTCATTGTGTTTATGCTTTATGTTTAAGTATACTTAATTGGATAAAGAATTAAATCTTGTAGATAACTGATTCACCCCCCCTCTCAATTATCTCTTGGGACTATTCCTAACAATTGGTATCAGAGCCAAGTGCCTCGGAGAGAAAGTTTAACAGCTTGAGGTTGATCTGATGGCATTCTTCAGAAAAGAAAGTCCTAAGTTTGATGGAGAAAATTATCTTGATTGGAAGAACAAAATGGTGACTCATTTGCAGTGCATTTCTTTTGAAGTTTTTAATGTAACTATCAAAGTAGCCAAGATTCCTACCCTAGAAGATCTTGGAAAGGATGATGCTACTGAAGAGAAAAAGGAATTGTTTCATCAGAATACTATAGCAAAAGAAGCCCTTATCAAGGCCCTCTCTAATAGTGAATTTTCAGAGGTAAATAAAGTAGACACCTCCCATAAGATATCGAAGCACCTAGAGGACATGTTTGAAGGTGACAAACAAGCAAAGGATGCATGCAAAAAAACATGGAAGAAAAGATACAATGCATTAGAAATGTTACCTGAAGAGAACATCAAAGCTTATAATCAAAGGATCAATGAAGTAGTTTTTGGAATCAGGAACAATGGTGGAGAGATATCAGAGGAAGATATTATGCACAAATTGATGACTACTCTTACTCTAAAATATGAAAACAAGATCAACATTCTTAATGAGACCATGCAGCTTACATCTCATTTCAAAAGAGAGACCTTGATCAGAAAAATCTCAGCCTATGAGATCTTAAGATTGAAGACAAAACCTAAGAGCGAGACAACTTTCAAAGCAACAGTTCATGGTAAGAAATCTGTAAACACCTCTGGTAATTTTGATGATGATGAAGAAAGAACTTTTGATGATTTTATTGCTATGATTTCCAAAAGAAAAAAGAAAGGAAAAGGAAAAGGAAAATATGAAGGTCAATTACCATTTAAGTGCTTTTCATATAATAAGATCGGTCACTTTTCATCTAAGTGTCCCACTAGGGCTAGAAAGTTCAATAAGGATTACAAACTTAAGTATTCCAAGGAATGCTACTATGCTGGAGATGGAGTTTCAGATGATGAATTAGGTGAAGAAGAAATTGGATTCATTTCTATAACTAATCATGAAGATAAGAAAGAGGATCAAGAGCTTGCACTAATCTCACAAGTTGATGTAAGGATAGATTGGATCATAGATAGTGGATGTTCATATCACATGATAGGTGATAAAGATAGATTTCTCCATCTAGACAAATACTATGGTGGCATGGTCAGATTTGGAGATAACACTCCTAAACCCATAGTTGGTAGAGGAGCCATCACTTTGGATGGAAAGAATAGTACTAATGATGTTTTATATGTTGATGGTTTGAAACATAACCTTCTCAGTGTTGGACAGTTACTTGGAAAAGGCTATTAGTTGGAGTTCAAAGATGACAAATGCATCATAAATAACAAGAATGGTGTGATGATTGCATCAGGCACTAAGACAAGAGGTAATGTTTTTCAACTCAATTCAGAAGCAAGTTGTTTTGTTGCTAAAGTTGATGATAGTTGGTTATGACACAAAAGACTATGTCATATCAATTTTGATAACATAGTAAAGATAAGCAATGTTAAGACAGCAAGAGATCTACCTAGCATAGCAAAGCCAGTTGATACTATATGCAGGGAATGTGTGATGGAAAAGCATGTAAGAAAATCATTCAGGAGCAAGCACAATTTAGCAGAGAACAAGTTGGATCTAATCTATACTAACCTATGTGGTCCAACTCAAACAAGATCATACTATGCTGAAAGATTCTATGAGTACTGTGAAGAACATATCATAAAGAGACAGTTAAGTGCACCTAGAACCCCTTAGCAAAATGGAATTGTAGAAAGAAGGAATAGGATTATCCTTGATACATCATGCACCATCATGATTGAAGGAAAAGTGGCACATACATATTGGAGAGATACAGTCAATACAATAGTCTATACCATCAATAGAATTCAATTGAGACTAGGTGCTAACAAAACACCATATGAGCTTTGGTTTGGTAATGTTCTCATAGTAAAATACTTCAGAATATTTGGAAGCAAGTGCTACATCAAGAGGGATGAAGCAATAAGAAAGTTTGATGTGAGAAGTGATGAAGGTATTTTCCTTGGTTACTCTACTAAAAGTAAAGCTTATAGATGTTTTAATTTAAGGTTGAAAACGATCATTGAAAGTGCTCATGTCAAGATTGATGAAAAGTTCATGGTTCAAGAAAGATATCATGATTATTCACCTATGATTGATGAAGGACCTAGACTCTCCACTAGTGAAATAGTTATTGAAGAGATGTTTGACAGCATTGATGTGTTGTTCAATGACCCCGAGACTAGTGAAGAAGAAACTCCTAAAGCTAACGAGTCAGCATCAGATAAGGTTCCAAAGTTTACATCTAGAAACCATTCCAAGAAAGACATCGTTGGACATCAGAGTGCCAAAGTCCTAACAAGATCACAAGAAAAGAACTCAACTAACAATGATGCGGTATGTTTACTATCTCAGATTGAGCCCTTAAGTGTTGAAGATGCATGTAATGATTCATATTGGCATGATGCTATGAAAGAAGAACTTGTTCAGATTATCAAGAATGACACTTGGGAACTGGTCCCAAGACCTAGTGATAAAAATGTGATTGGAACAAAGTGGATATTTAGAAACAAGATGAATGAAGATGGCACAACAGTAAGAAACAAAGAAAGGTTAGTATGTAAAGGATATGCACAAAGATAAGGCATTAATTATTCAACCACCTTTGCACCTATGAGTAGATTAGAAGCTATTAAGTTGTTTCTAGCTTATGCTACAATTAAAAGATTCAAAGTATATCAGATGGATGTCAAGTCAGCATTCCTAAATGGAGATTTGAAAGAAGAAATATACATTGAGCAACCAGAAGGATTCACCCTATCAGACATACCTGATATGGTATGTAGGTTAAAGAAGGCACTCTATGGACTTAAGCAAGCCCCTAGAGCATGGTATGAAATATTAGATGGATACTTACCTAAGATTGGATTCAAGAAGTGAGTAGTAGATTGTAATATATTCATTAGAGAGACATTTGAAGGTTTACTACTTGTAGCTATATTTTTTGATGACATTATCTTTGGAGGTAATGACAAGCTTAGTGCTAAATTTGCTAAGGAAATGCATAATGAATTTGAGATAAGTATGATTGGTCCTATCAAGTATTTTTTAAGTTTGAATGTGCAATAGACAAAGAAAGGTATATTCATTAATCAGTCTAAGTATGTGAAAGAAATATTAAAAAAATTCAAGATGGATGATTGCAAGCCAGTAGGGACACCTATGATTACTGGAAGAAAGCTTACAAAGGAAGATGACTCACTAGTAGTTGATATAACATTGTATAAGTCCATGATTGGCAAATTGATTTATCTTACTCAGACTAGACCTTATATTTCAAATGCAATTGGCATAGTTGGAAGATTTGCAACAGAGCCTAAGCAAAGTCACCTCATGGTAGTAAAGAGGATATTTAGATACTTACAAGGCACTACAAACTATGGTCAATGGTATCCTAATTCAGAAAATGTTGAGCTTCCTGTGTACACTAATGCAGATTGGGCAGGATGTGTTGATGACAAGAAGAGTACATTAGGAGGAGAAGTGTTTCTTGGTGATAGACTTGTCACTTGGATAAGCAAGAAACAAAATTGTATTTCTCAGTTAACCGAAGAAGCGGAGTATGTTGCAGTAGCCTTGAATTGTTCTACAATTATGTGGATCAAGTAGATGATAAAAGATTTTAGAATTTAGATTGATTATCCTATTGTTATTCACTATGATAACACTAGCACTATCAATATGTTGAAGAACCCTATGATGCATGCAAAGACAAAGCACATTGAGATTAGGTATCACTTCCTAAAAGAGAAAGTGGCAGAGAAAGAAGTCAAGTTGGACTATGTGAATACTAAAGATCAGTTGGCAGACATATTCACAAAGCCCTTGCCTAAGGATAATTTTGAGTATCTCAGGGAAAAGTTGGGGGTAATTCTCTTCCCTATTTTTGCTTAGAAGAAAGAAGGAAAAGCATCAGTCCTCAAGGATTGATGGAAGGTTGACTACTCTACCTTAGGAGTAGTATCAATGCTTAAAATGAATGGTGCCCTTTTTCATTGATGTCAAAAGGGGATTAATATATAGAGTCATGAAAAATAGGAGTAATATACTTAGGGGGAGTAGTATTCAGTTATGACAACAATTCAGTTGAGAAAATAGAGAATAATAGAAAATATTGTAGCAGATGAATGATTCATCTTTGGGGGAGTTTTGAAGAGGAAATGGAGAATGTTATAAAAGAAATGTTCATTTGGGTTGGTGGTGGTTTTTCATTCTACATCTTGCCATCAATGCCAAAGGGGAGATTGTTGGAGATTTGCCAGCAGGCCAGTACTGACTATATGTTTGTCATTGATGATAACATATGGAAAGTAGCATGCGTGGAAGTCTTATGTAGTAAGCTTTCAGTATATGATGCATGGACATGATATCAGCATGATATCATGGGTGCAGAGGTTAACTGTTAGTACAAATAGTTATATAGTAGCTTATGTTAGCAATGTTCTTGATAGAGTAACAGACAGTGTTCTAAGTATGGTTGTCCATACAGTTGTCATGGAGGCTTGTGCCCTTGGATATATGTCAAAGACATATCATTGATGTTTCAATTATGGACGCACGGTCTGATAATGAAAACAAGTAGAGTTATTCTATCGCTATTCGCTAGTAGCAGTTTCTTGTGTTTGTTTAGGAGAGCCGACATAGATTTTATTGGTTCTTGAGTTGCGCCTATCTTTAGGGTATGCACCCATGGAGTTAAGCTTAGAGATGAGTTGTTGATGTTCTGTTAAGAACGCATGAGTTAATTCAGCTTGTGGAGAAAGATCCAATTGTTTTGGTAGAGCTGAAAATGTGTAGCGTGCATCTATAATTATCTTATTAAGACATGTCCTAGAATATGTTGCATGCATAATAGAGTTGACATAATGTTTGTCAGAGTTTATTATGGTTTCTCTATTATGATTTCAAGATTGTTCTAACAGGCCGACTTGATTATATCATTTAGAGGAAAGATATTTATAGACAGTCATATGTGATTGTTTGAGTGTGGTTCATGGATGATTAAGAAGAGCAGAGCAGAGTGTGCGAAGTGTGGAACCATTAGAAGAAGGTCTATGTGACCAAGTAGAGTACTTGTGCTATACATTGGAATTGATCCAGACAGGTAGGTCAAAGCACAGCTCACCAAGATTCAGATATAGTGTGTATCTGTTATTCAGAAGGTTGTAGCCTTCACCCCTTTGAGCAGTGAGCTCTTTGATAGTGCGTCCTCTCCCATAATAGGGACAATTGTAAAAGACTCCTAACAGGGTCCGACTCTTAACTAGGTCTACTAAACTTAATATATTGTAAAGGTACTCCTAGTAGGGTAAAAGATCTTCTGGCAAGGATCATTATACACTAGTACATAATATCAGTGGGTGTCAATTCCCACCGGGGTTTTACCTATTTGGGGTTCCCTGTAACCAAAAGATTGGTGTTGTGTTCATGTGTTCTTTCATTGTGTTTATGCTTTATGTTTAAGTATACATAATTGGATAAAGAATTGAATCTTGTAGATAACTGATTCACCCCCTCCCCCACCCCCTTCTCAGTTATCTCTTGGGACTATTCCTAACATATGCATGCAATGAATAAATCAAGACCAAAATGGAGCAAAAAGTATGATGTCAAATGTGTTATCAAGGAACACCTCATGGGCTGTGAGTCAACATGGTATATCTGTTGTTTATACAATATTAGTAAAAGGACATCTACAACCTCAACAACATGGCAATATTAATCCAATAACAATAAATACATTACAAATTCCAAGCTTACGGTCTCAATGAAATAAATAGTGTATAAAACAATATATGATGCTCGAGGTCAAATTCAAAACAATAAGTGTATTAATGTATGATCTAATAGTAGCAACCTCATTGATCATTACCTTTGACTCCTCCATCATTATAGAAGAGATAACTACCTACAACTATATTTCATAATTGCTCCTTTGAAGTCATAGGTTAGTTTAAAATGGAGAAAGTATACAAACTCACCAATTTAATCCTAAAATTTCATAACATTGCATTCTTGTTGCTGTTATGATGCACAACAGTAGAAAGCATGCAGTGACAACAATAACATTGCATGATGCCTGAGCTCGAAAGGGGGTGCCAAGATTTTATTAAGCCTAAATATATGATGTAAACTCATAATTATACTTGATATATATAATACAATGGTATGTAATATAATCTATAAATTTGTGAGACGTGATTAATTCTAGTTATATAATGTTTTGGGATTAAATTGGTGAGTTTTTATAGTTTCTTCATTTTAAACTAACCTATGACTTCAAAGGAGGAATTATGGAATATAGTTGTAGGTAGTTATCTCTTCTATAATGATAGAGGAGTCAAAGGTAATGATCAATGAAGTTGCTGCTATTAGATCATACATTAATACACTTACTATTTTGAATTAGAGCTCAGGCATCATGCAATGTTATTGCTATAAAAAAATATTGCTATCAAAACAATAAGTGTATTATTTTATTACCGATGTCCCTATTTTATTACTAATGTCCCTATTTGATCTAATAGCATCAATATAACAAACAAATCACCGACTAATCAAATAGGGACATGAGGTGCTCAAATAGTGAGCTCATAAACAATGCATGATGCCCTAGCTTGCAACCCGCGAACCATCGAGACATTTCCTCATGCTTTGACAAAAAATAGGGAGTACCACATAGTGAATATCAATAGCAAAACAAATAAAGAGAGATCAAACACTTCACACAAAATTTATTTTTATAGTCACCGAAGATCCATTATCCACATATTTGCATTCAAGTTCGAGTCTTTGGAAAGCACCGGAGATCAAGCAGTTAGTTTTGGAGGATTGCAGCTGATTTCATTAGTGGAAGGAAGTTAAGTTTGTTGTGGAACCCTTGTTCGGTCGCGATGGTTCAGAAACCCTTTGGAAACCTATTTGAGTGATTGATCAAGTAAGTAATGGCCACTCCAGTTGTGTTTGATGTTAGTGAAATGAAGTGATACATTTTCAAAAAACATCCCTTTAAGTCAGTCCTAGATAATTTGGAAGGGGCATTCTCTAAAACTCCGATGGGAGTTATGGACGTAGAAGATATATGCGCATACATATATTGCAAAAAGGATTATCCCTCCTTGTCACTTGGCTTATAAAAGCCTTATACTTTCATTTTATAACATGATAGCAAGCTTAACAAGGACTTGCTTTCTTTTATCTCCTCCTATAGTTGTTCTTCAAGACAAAGATTAATCTCTTCAAAAATTAAATAGACTTTTTGTTATGTTGTCTTTTAATATATTCACTGTTTCTTGTTATAGTTCTTTTCTGTCAAAATAGCATCATTATCCTGGTTGTCTTGCATGTCTATAGTCTTGAAGACCCCATGGTGACTGTGACTGAGTTTCCACTGATATTTCTTTCTAAAGAATCCTGCTACATAGAATCTTCAACAGACCTCAAAACACATCAACTTCCCTTATATATAGAAAAAAGAGATCTCACAATGAGACACTGAAATAACAACATATATTTGCATTTGTAAAATTTTAAGATACTTTCAACCGAGTACTGACACTCGCATATGCTTTTGAGAGACTGACTCTCCAGGGTACCTTCTAAATCATCGTCATTGACACTCTATCTCCCCATGATCTGAGATCTGCCCTTTGTGGATAGGTCTATAGATTGTTAGCAAGTTCATGCACTTATGACCTTCTCACTGTGCACTGTGAGCTGTTACTTCATGGTCACTTGGCCTCTCAGATGACACTAGATATTGAACATACATCCTTAAATCTATTTATTTCTCACTGCATGGATTGCACCTTTTGGGAACTCCATGAACCATCCACTGTTGCTTTTCTTTACTGTTATCCTCTTGAGGTCTTTTCACCTTCTATTCATTTCAAAGCTGTATTTTTTGTGCCATTTGATACTTACCTTGCTTTAAAGTCTGATTATTTACAGTTGCCTTTTATGCCTATAGTATGACAGTCATGAGTTGAAAGATTTATCATGGACCTTCATTGGTTGACATGCTGTCCCCCTGGCATGTATATGTACACCATGAACAGCTTCATGAAATACTTTTAGGGTCTCGAAGCGTGATGGTTCACAGGTTGATAGAACAAGGGTTTTGATGCATTTACAGGGTTTGAGAATCTCCTTATGAGGGTTAGGGCTATAAGCAAGGTTTTAACAGCTTGAAGTGATGGTTTTAACATTAAATGGAGCTGTATCCTTCTCCCTTCAAGCCTGGCAATGAACACAAGACAGTGAATATAACAAAAGACAACATAGGAACCTAACAAAGGTCAATGCACATAATGTTCATTACAACAGACCTTGTGCACTATTTTCATGAAAAATAATAGAACTCCACATATCTATCTGTTCATAGTCTTGAATGTTTAGAGTATGATAACCTCTAGAAGCCATGGAATGATTTTCAACTTCATCCTTTTCAATATGAAAGCATTTCAATGTTCAAATGCCTTGGAAACAAACCCCTTTAAGGCATTGGAAATGTAACAAGGAAAATCCGTGTTACATGCATCCTCCTTCAGCTATGGAACTGAGTGTTTTGGGTATTTAAGCAAGACAAACATTCATTGGCTACTCATCAGCGTTGGCCACCATGATAGGTCTAAAAACTTTGATGAAAGCCCTAAAGTGCTGGAAAACCTAAAAGGAGTTGACCTATTCCTTTTGAAACTCAAACTTCTTGTTAGCAAACTTCTGTCTATAGGTGCATGCTTGTGTGTTTTGGGCACCTTTTTGACGAAGTTAAGGTTCTTGAAACCTCCGGCCAAAACACTAATCCAAGGTTAAAAAACATAACCTATAAGCTAAATATATGGACATAAGGCACTTGTACTGTCTTAAAATTGGAAAATCTTCTCAAAAATTAAGTCCTTGGACTATACCAAAGCTCTCTAAAATGTGATATAAGCAACCCATGAAGGCTATTTTGACCAAAAGACGTAAAATAGGCTAACAAATACACTTATTTAATATATAAATTTTGATATTTTTCTTTATGTTAATAGTATTTAATTTTTAAATATAAGTAAAATATTAAAATTAAATTTTTAATTATAATACTTTATTATTTAATAGATAAATTTTAATATATTTTTAATTTATATATTAATACTTAAGTTAAAATATTAAATATATTTTAATTACATTATTTTTGTATTTATTGTAATGCATTCAAATTTTACATAATATTGTTTTACTTTCTTCAATTTATTACTTATATAATAATAATAATTATATTTAAAAAAAATAATGATATAATGTCTCTTTTTAAAAAAAAAATTTCACCTTGCCAAACTTCATCTGAAATTTATTGATGCTGAACTTGAATTGAATTTGAACCTTGCGACCTAGGTGACAACTAAAGCTAATAAGAACTTGAGCCCTGCATGTGGTTGGCCTGCGAGTTCCTTCATGAGCCCAGTGTTTGAAAATAATAGCTTCATGACATAGAATTTTGTATGCTGATCCCTGGTGCCTCCAGCTTGGAAAATGTGTCATGCCTCCATATTTCTTCAGGATGCATCTCTTGAAGTATGGGAAATTTTCTATTTGAAGTACCTTAAGGTTGTCATAAAAACTATGTGGGCTTCTTACTTGTGGTAATGATTGGTCGAAGAGGGTTCAAATATCAAAGAAAAATCTAATATGCATGTATTGTGATGAGTTCTGAATGCAAGTGTACATGTTTTGTAACAAAGATATGGGGCTAAAAATATGACATACTCATATACTCTAGATCCGATATACTCCATATCAGATCTAGATTATATGGCATGGGTACAATATACGACATGTATCCAGGTTGTATCATATACGTATCTGTTTCAGACACAGGGATACATGTGCCCAAGTAGGGATAAAGGAGTTTCTGGCTACTATGCATAGCGGTTGTATCCTTTCATAATCCCCCCATATTATAGAGAGTGACATGAGTGCACATCACACAAGATGACTAGCTCATACATATCACATATACAGAGTGACTAGCTCCAACATATGTTTACATGTACAAAGTGACTAGCTCCAGCATACGTAGTTCAAAGCTCTTATTTGACACAGGTAGGTATAATACTAGTGACTCTTGAGGAATTTGGCTTCACAATCACCAGTTGGTTCTGCTTGAAGGTTTCTAAAGCCTTTCTTGTGCATATCTTGGAATCTTGTTCCATATTTTAGGCACCTTTTGATAATTGTGGCAAGCTCTAGATAGCCCCCCGTTTTGTCTTTACCAGTGCATTTTCCTCTCCTATCAACCTCTCTTTCACACCTTATTTTTGCAGTCTCTTTCTCTTTCCATCTTTTCTTCTAGTGTGATTTTTACTGTCTTCTCCTTCCTCTTTTACACTTGCAAAATCATCCATTTCCCTTATGAAAGTCACTTACCTTTTCTTCTCGAAGAAAATACTTAACCTATTTGAAAGCTCTCCCATGATACATGCAAAGAGAATGTTGGCAGCAGTTGTAGAATGTGGCTTCTTTCTGCCAATTTCGTTTGCTTCAAAGTTTCTAAAATATTTCCCATAAATCCATGTCATTCATATCTTGTCCATCTGTGCATTCCATGAGACCCATTTTATAGAGAATGGATAGAGCAGAATCTGCTTACCCATTTTGTGGTCCTCAAAATTTAAATTAACCTTTTTTAAGCAATTACTTTCTTACTAATCAAACTTGAGAAAGATGGAAATACTGTTCTGTGCAGGAGGTTCAATTATAATTATAACTCTAACAATTCAATTGAAACAGAGAGGTTAATTTTTTCAACCTTGGATAAGTCAATTAGCTTTTAAGGATTCTTTCTAATTTATATGATTGAGATATGCAAGTGTTATTGATTCAAATAGAGTTTTCTTCCTTTTGCTGGTTGTCTTTGAAATCAATATTGCTGAGGTACAACCTCACGTACTTTGTTCTCCACAACAAATAATTCACCCTTGAAAAGTTATTTGATGCAACAAATATGCAATAAGCTATGAACTTTCATGTCTTCTGTGATTTAGCTCCTGCACGATGGGTTATTGGTGAATCATTCTGGAGATTCACATGAGTGCTGACACTTTTTTGCCTTTTACATGATCACTCTTAAATTGCCCATTGGTGAGAAACTATGCAACAGTGTTGTTTAATAATTGTAATGCTGCCATTTTTATCAGTTAGAAGTGGCTAAATTGAAATCATATTATCTGAATATTTAAGGGCATAATTGCCTTTCCATGGTCAAATCAAATGAATAAATGATTTCCCACTGAAAATATAGTTATAAGTGTCTAGAAAGCAAAAAGTTTCACAATTGATGCAGAGCTGGTCGATAGTGACATCATTAATCATGTTAGATAACAATTTATCACAAGTTGTAACAACTTCTTCCTTATAAATCCCCCCCAAGGACTTATCTTGTAGGCTACCCCAAGTGCACCTAATGCTTCCCAAACACCATATCTTTTCCCAAGGCTCCAACCTTCATTCTAACTTCATGAAACATCTTCCCATGGCCTTTCTACCATGTTCCATCCATCCATCCTATCTGGGCAACTAATCTCTTACCCAACACTCACATCCAGCCCTTAAAGTTAGTAGCCCTCACCAGTCATTAATTTGGCTTTTCCTCCAACATTTCCCAAAAAACTAAGTAAACTCAAATATGATTTAGATACCCTTTTGGGATCTTCAAATCCTTTGAAAGATTTAGCCTATGCTCCTTTGGACCATACCCAAGATCCAATACCCCTAGCCTATCCTCACTACGCCTAATTCTCCACTTTTACAAAGCAACCCCTAACTCCACTTGCTCCCATGACTCAAAATACTGAAACAGTCTTTCTAGAGGTTGAGAAACAATAGATTCCAAGCTTACAAGGTTCTACCCTTCACCCAACTCATTTGCCACCAAACCCTTGATTCTAGGGTCACTAGTCTAGGGCCTGTTCAACAGGACCTCTAAACTCATTCCCAAATTAAAAAAATTGCACAAAAACTTCATAAAGGATTCCCCCATACACATCCCATCACCAAATTTCCTCTTCCATGGATCAAATCACTTTCATAATGACTGGTGTCTCAATCCGGGCTTAATCTCCATCAGCAAATTACCATCCAACACTGCACTTTCACCAAGTTTCCCTATTCTCCTGAATTGGGTTAGTATGATACATGGAGATTATCAAAAATACGTTTTCTCCCACCAATAACAGTGACTACAGGGGGTGGGAGAGATTCTACATTTTGAAACTTCAAGATAAGAACAGTTGACTGTGTCTAACCAGTCACTGGTTTGAGGATCTCAGTCCAATTATCTTGAATTAGAACACGATGAAATCAATAAAAAATGCAAGAAAAAGGTCAATGACAACTAATACAATGTCCTATGGAATTTCTATACCACGAAATCACTTCAAACTGTCATGACAATTCACTGTTTCAGACTGAACCATGAAACAGGGAATAAAATATTGCAGAGAACAGTTCATTTTTGTTAATTTGATATTCTTTACATTGCTTGGAAATACTCCACCATCTCTACATACTATCTAGAAATGCCTATCACTCCTCTATAAAGCCTGACAAGGCTAGTTATCTGTTGATGTGAGTTTTGTACCACTACATAACATATAGCAATTGAAATACTTGATACAACGTACCAAACACTCAACCCTCTCTTGAAAAGTATATAAGAATACTCCAAGGTTCCTTACACCTGCGGATACTAACTCAGTTATATAAATGTGATTTGTTGGTAATCACTTCGGCGGGCTTACGTTGTTCACTTGGAAATGTTTCAACTCTTACTATGATGATGATAAGACTCCTAGCCTTTTTTTTGCAATCATTTCAAATGATCTCTCAATTTATATCACTTTCAACTTTGCTCTTTTCTAACTCTGAAACTTCACTTTCCAACTTTAAATTCTCAACTTCAACTACTAAGCTATTGATTACTTCTACTCCTAAGGATGGAAAGATTGGCAAATGGACAGGAATCAACCTAATGAAGACATACCGGCGGTGTTACCTCCATAGATGCAATGATTCTAAGGAAAGAAGACTAGATTACCACACAAGGCTCCTTGACAAGCCGCCAAGATGCTAGTGGCCTAGTATAAGATCCCCATCAAACATCTACCAATGTTACCATACAATTAACCATCTATCACTACTCTTACTTTAACTCTTGCTTGAAAATGAAAATGCTTTAACAACTCAATTGAAATGAAATCTATCTCTAACAATTGGAAGTAGAAACCATGCAATAACACCAAGTGTTCTTAATCACCATGCAAGACACAACAATGATAAGAGAAGCAATTTTGGTATTATATTATGCAACAATTTTCTTCAACCCCTTACAAATGATAGTTCATGGCCTTATATAGAGGCTCAAAATTACAATGAATGGCCAAGATTAAGAGGCAAAACCAAGGATCCAGATTTAATCCTAGAAACCCTAATTAGGGTTACCACCCCATCAGCCAATGAAAAGATGCCACCTCCTCAATGAACCAATGAGAAAAAAGAATAGTGGTAACCAATGAGAAGGCACCAAAAATGGTAGCCAATCAGAAACTAACACCTACCCTACCCAAGAAGAAAGGAGAAATTGCCTCATGGGCTTACATCAAATGATCTTCTAATATAATTCTACCCTTTTCTTTCATTCTTTTAGCATAAGTGATGAACTTAGCTAACATGCTATCAACTTCTTCCATAGGAGGGCAAGGTGAATGCCTCATCTTGAGCTCAGCTATGATGACCATATTCTTTTCTGCTTGTAGTATCTTCTCATTTTTCTTCTCATCGTCTTTTGCAAATTGAACCAAGGCCTTGAGATAGGCAAGGATGTCTAATCTCCTCCTTATAGGGACTATCTTTCCCAAATTATCCAACCTCAATCCAAACTTTGTCTCATTGAAATCCTCCTCTGTTATTCCTTCGAAATCTAGTGCAATTCTAGCATCATTCATTGTGTTCGAAATGAAAGCCTCGATATCTGAACTGTGCTGTGCCATCCTATCTTGAATTTCTTTTAGTGTTCCCAACCTGATTGTCAAGGCCATGAACCAAGACTCAATTGTCTTCTTCTCTCCTTCATTTATCACTTTGGCCTTTACCAATGATGTTTCTGATATTCCAATAACTACTTCAAGCCTGGGAATGGTGCGCTCATGAATTGGGATGAAATCCCTCCATCTTTCCTCAAATGTCCTGAATTTATTTTTGATATTTATAAAAGCTCTGAAAGTAGCAATGAAAGGAAGCAAGAAATCTCATCCTTCCTAGATGGCATCGCTAACCCATTTTCCAACTTCTAGTTCGATGTTGCCTTCATTAGTTTGAAGGAGAGCTTCCCTTGGCACTTGTTGGATTGGCTGACTCCTTCCATCATAAATACTTTTCCAATATTCATTCTCTCTTTTCAACTTAGCATTTTCAAGATTTGCCCTTGCTAACCTTTCAACTACTGAAGTTACACTCTCTTGAAGTTCTTCACATTCTATCTCATCTGTTGTTGCTCCCAAGTCATGTTCCTGAAACTCATAGTCCTGAATTGAAATTTCTTCCATTGTCTTATTGACCTTTGGTATGGCAATTTGAACCTTTCTGTGTCCATCATCTCTAATGACTCTTGCCATTGTTTCTGCTTGCTTCTGTCTAACATCATCCTCTCCTTCCGCAAACCCTTGAATTTCCTCAACTGTCTGGATGGGTGGCTCTGGGATAATAGGCTGGAGCATTCTCAACATCCAAGTGGGCGATTGGGCTGAACCAGCCCAGTATACTCATCATTGGGTGTTTGATTTCCTTCTTGTGCCGTTTCATCTTCAATGTCAACTTGTCTATATTCTCCATCGCTTGAGATTACCATATCCTCATTTACTTGATTTTCTGAAAGAGGAGAGTACCCATCACTGTTATCCTCACTGCTTGACTCTAAACTTGAGCTCACCTCAACCGTTGCACCCTGTCCACTGGCACCGGGCTCCTGGCCCCTATCCTCAAATATACTTTCCCTTGATGATATTTTGCTTTGCTTCTTTGTTGGAGGCCTTTGATCTTCCCTATCCTTTTCAACCTCTAAATTCCTCTTCTTACCTTTACTGGCCTGCTGTTGCTGTTGTGGTTGCTGCCGGCTACTACCCTCACCTCATTGACTACCTGATTCTGCTTGAACCTCAACTAGCTTCATCTTTTCAGAAGTAAGGCGTACCCTTGATCTTTGCAACTGCTCATACTTTTTGTTATACCACTCCTCAGTGTGTAGTTCAACCGACATATTGATTGCCTTTAAGGATGGATCCTGCTGATCATTCCAGTTGACTAGGTCTAACTCTGTTCCCTCTACTGTGTTGTAATCTTCCCTAAGCACATCTTCATCTTCTTCCAACTGGTCTGGGATCATGTGGTTCTTCCACTTTATAGCTCTCATCAGGCTCAATGATAATCTTGAGAAAGCTAGCTTCCTCACATGAAAGTCATCTTGTGCATTAGCCCAAAAATCTTCTATTGTAGGTACATGCCTGAATGTTCCCCCTTGAGCTGTCTTGATCAAACCATGAGGATCGAATCCTTATCTTGCTTTATACCAAGCTAGGTGATATTATTCCAATTCATTTTCAGCAGATGCAAAGGCCACATGGTTGGGACAACTGTCATTGCCTATCACAAGTGAGAGGGTCACCCCTGCTTCACCTTTCTGTTTCATCATTTTATCATATTGCTCAAGTTGTCTAGCCAACTCCATCAAAACTAATCTATTGGGTGGGTACTTTGGAAGCCTCTTGGAACAAGTTGTACATCCAGCCACTCTGATATAAGTGAATTGAGGAAACTGGATGAACCAACTCCCAAACTTCTTGACTTTTGCCTCTGCTTCTGGAGAGAGCCTCCTAGCAGGTGTTCCTTGCAACATCCTTACTAATTTCATGGCAAAGGCATCATAAAATATCTTGTAATCCTTGGTGTTGCGCAAATGAAGCTGCGGATAGCACTCATACACCAAGTATTGCCTAGGTCCATGACCAATTTCGCCCAAAGCCTTAAGTCCCGATTTTCTAAATAATCTTGCTATTAAATAGAAAAGGTATGACCCCATATAAAACTGCCTTTGAGACAACACTGTTCTAAGTTGTAACTCTAGATTTTCACTAATTATTGCAACCCAATCAAATTTTCTCATTCCACTTTCAATGCCATCAATAAAATAGTACATCCAGATTTTGAATTGCATACCTTGTGCTGAGCCCATGATTCGGTTGAGGAGGATGATGAGGTTGCCATACTCTGATTTAAAGTTGGACTTGGTGAGCTTTGAGGTCTTGGTGACTCTCTTCTTTCTTTCTTGTAACCAATTCTGTTTCAGCTGAGCAAAGTATGTGTCTTGGTTGTCATGGTAGAATCTGGTGGCTTGATCAATAGATAGTGCCTCTGTAGTATCCTGCTTAGGTATATTGAATGTCTCCTCAATCAACGGACTGCCAATGTTTGCCAAAACTTTATCTCCATCCATCATGATTGCCTTGCTCTGAATGTTAAGTCTAGATGCACACTCCATAATCAATTCTGGACAAGGCAAGGTAGGAGGGAAGGCAGCTGCATGCACAACTCCAGACTTGTAGATTTTCTTTGCAATGGAAGACTGACTGTCTCTCAACCTATCTCTCAATTGAATCATATCAATGGTACCAATGCTGGTATCTCCAACATATTTCAATTTTGAGAGGAAGTTGAAATTGGGTATCCTGACTTCCTTGTCTCTTATTTTAGCATTAGTTCCTTTGGGTCACTTGCTTGCACTGACATCAGCTATCCTAAACACTTATCACTCCCTGCCTTTTCTACAATGCTGGTGAAACTACACTTATCACTCCAAACTTCGCCTAGGGGTGGAATACTACACTTATCACTCCCTGCCATTTCCTTAAGATGGGCTACACTTATCACTCCAATCTTCTTCCTACAATGATGAAAATGCAATGATGCAAACTACACTTATCACTCCCCACCTTTGCCTTAAGATGGACTACACTTATCACTCCAATCTTCTCCCTAGGAGTGGAATACTACACTTATCACTCCCCGCCGTTACTTTAAGATGAACTACACTTATCACTCCAAATCTTCTTCCTAAGATGAAATGCAATGATGAAATGTAAGCAAGAACTTGGGGGAAAAAAGCCAATCAAGACAATCGAGTAATCAACTTAATATCCAAACTTCTAGCTCTACTCTTGAACTTAGTTTTCAACACCTAAAGTAGCACCAATGAAATGAAAGCAATTAAAGAGAGAGGAAAAAATAGGCCACTCACCCAAATGCAAAGCTAGGAGTCCTTTGTCAATGCAATTAGCTGAGCTTGGCCCCCAAAATCTTCTAAGTCCACAAGAGAATCTCTCCTTCTTCAACTCACTTTCAAAATCTTCTTAACAAATCTGGACTGAACTTTCAAATGAACAAAGTCTCTTCCATCAAATTCTGAGATTGAGAATAAATCTTCAATTTTCAGATCTGGGCAAAATCCTATGGAAAAGAGCCTCAAATCTTCAAATTTGGGCGCCGAAAAAAGGTAGAAATGGGCCTCCTAATGATGCCTCAACAATGACTGTTCACTGCTATGTAATCTGTCCCCAAAAATCTGCCTTTTGATGCCTTGAAAATGGATGGAATACACGCCCAGGTCTGCAATACTTTGAATCAGGTCTAAAAAATGTTCTTCAAACTTTGAAAATGTCCTTCAAAGTGGCTTCTTCTTGCTCAAGACAGCACCCTCCAATACTAGCCGCCAATTCCAAGTCAAAATCGCCACCTTAATTGCGTTGAGAATGCCTTAAGATTGCCTAAAGGCAATGTCCAGGTCTGCTACAATTCGAACCAGGTCCAAGACTATTCTCCAAATTTTCGAAATTGTCCTCAAATTATTGGGCTGAAACTCAGGCCTGCTCTCCTTCTTAATTCTAATTCAGAACGGTTCCCAATTCCTCTTTGAAATTTCAAAATTACCCTACGAATTTGCCTAAGACTCACTCCTGATTCAGACTGCTAACTCCTTTGCACAAAGTCGCCAGCAAATTGCCAAGAAAAATCACCCAAAATAGAAGAAAGTCGCTGCTTATAAGCTTGAGAAAATCGCTGTCTAAGGCAGAGAGCAAATTGCCTTTTGAATATGGAAATGGAAATGATCTTGGCTCTCCTTATATAGGCAGCGCCTCCCTTATAGACAAGGCCGACCCACCTACATTAGACAAATAAAAATTAAGTGCAAATAACAATAATGAGGGACGACTAGCAATTAATTTATTTAAATTTTTTTTTTTTTGAATATCCAATAATAAATGCACAATGATAAAAGCTGGGACGACATGCATTAATATTTAATGATTTTCGATTTTGGCAATGCAAAATTGCTAAATGATCAATGCAACCATGATTTTCGATTTTTGCAAGGCAGAATTTGAACACCCAATGCAATCTACTAACCATGCTTTTCGATTTTTGAAAGGTAAGATTTTAATATCCAATGCAATATATGGGACGTCAAAGTAAGAATCTTGAATTTTGCAAACAAAAATCAAAAAGATGATTTTCAAAATTGCCCAATGTAGGCTGCCTCAACACCATTTTCGATTTTACATATAAGAACATCATTCAGTGCCAAAAATTATAGGGCAGGTCCCATATTAAATCAAAGGCATTAGATATTATTCTAATTCTCAAGATATACAATAAAATTTGAATTCCAATCAAGACAATTTTGAAAATAGCAATGATTTTCCAACCAAAATCTACACTTGGCCAAAATAAATCATGGATTTCTTTTATTTTTTTTGAATTGCCATTCAGATTTTACTTTTGAAATTTGACATCTCATTCATCAAGACGAATATTTCGAACTTAGCATTAGATCCATGTGAAAATCATCACTATGGCAAATTAAAAAAAAAAAAATATTAGCCAATCAAAATTTGTAATCCAAAATCAAAGTTATGAAATTGAAATCCAAAAGACAATTTAAAATTTGAAATTGCAAGCCCCCAAAATCGTTTTCAAAGATCACAATTAGCAATTAAACAAAATTGAAATTAAATTCAATCTAGATTGCCATAACGTCAAGAACTTTGAAGGTTACAAAAATTAAATTTCGAACAATCAAATAAATTCCAACTCCATCTTTTCATTTCAATCCATCAAATTTCCCATTTTAAATCAATTCATCAAATCTTCAAAATCATCACATCGTCAAGATCTTCAATTCAAACCAAAATCAAACCTTCAATCCAAAATCAAACGCATTTTCAAACACATTACATTGCATTCAATGAAATCAATCTGGCAACTAAAAACCACGAGGACGGGGCAAGGCTAAAACTTGGCTAAGTCTAAAAGGTCGAAGCTAGGGGGTCCCCATGGATGGGGCGATGTTGTAAAAAAAACCTCACAACATTATCCTCTTGCCCAACTGTAACAGTCAGTTACATGACTGTTACTGGTTAGTTACAAACTAATACAAACTAAAATTTTGTTGTCTAATTGACACTAAAGTGTTAATTTCGACAACTTACAATCATTTAGGCTTTTATTACACTGCACTAACCTTTCTAAAGGTTTATAACCCTATCAAACTCCTAAAAACTTCCTAAAATCTCCTATAAGCCTTACTAGGCCTAAATTGCCAACATGGCAAATTCCAACTTTTGAGCACTTGTAGTGCTTTTACAATATTTAATTGGCTCTAGTGGCCACATTACATTCATTAAAGACCTTATAGGCCTTTAGATCCTCTTCCTAGACTAGGATCAACAAAACAACCCTTAATAATCCCCTTTAGGTACATGTTGACCATTTAATAGCCTTAACCACTATGACATGCCTTTATAGATTCAGGCTTATTACATCCAAATATGTCAACTACAAAATGGATCATAGATCCAATTACATTCAACTCTAGATATTTCAAGACCATTTGTCCTTCATGAGTCTACATGACTCTCCTTGCATGATTTTTCCAAGGTGCCCTGCACCAACAATATTCCGCATTCATCAAGAGAGAGAGAGTCCTGTATTGCTATTTGTAAGTTCACTTGATGAGATTGAACAGAGGTGCACGGGGAATTCAATCCTTTATTTTTATTGTTATGTCTGTTTAGGTCCGACAAGGTTCAAGGGACCCATGAAGGGCCTGCATGGTCTGATATATACAGATAATGGTCTAAATGGTATGAAAGCTTGAAAGATCAAGGAGATGCTCAAAGTTCAACCAAGGCCTTAAGTATTGGTGAAAAATATTAAAACAGTGCCTAATGGAGTATATCAGATCTAGATTATATGAGTGCTATATTTTAATTGTACTTTCTGAAACATGGCTACTTGACTTTTAAGTAATCTATTAAATCACATTTTTTCTACATGTTATTTTGATTTGATAAACTGCTTCCAATGTTCTGAGCTTTGAATCTAATTCGTGCTTCGTTGTTTTTGTTGTGAACTTTTTATGCCTTAAGCAATTACTCGTCTCCATGATTTTGCTAAGAAGTTTGTATACAGTTAGGTTTTCATTTTTGGAAGTTTATTTCATTATATTGTTTTTTGACAGGAAAATTCAAGAGGAAGGTCTAGATGTGGAAACAACTCGAAATGAAGATCATTTTGGTGCTGTTATTCATCACCTTGCCTTGATTCGGAACAACCGTTGTCTTATGTCATACATGTATATAAGCCCTTGTCCGAACATGATATTGTTGGAATCAAGATTTTTCAGTGTTTTTGATTTATTGTAAGAGAATTGGGTCTTAAATTCAGGGAGTCATCTTTCTTCTATAACAAACTGGGTTCATATGGAATAAAAAGCCTGCCAATGAATCTGACACATTTAGTGGTTCTAAATAAACTAGAATAGGGGTTTCTGGAGGAGTTAATTCTGTAACTTATTTCTGAACGAACTGCATTGGAGTTAAAGCTATCAGAAACAAGAGCATTATGCATTGGAGTTTTTGGACATTAAATGGTTAATAAAAGTAGATTACAGGTTTCTGTAGGATTTCATAATGTTGGTTATTTCTGGATGTCTCCAATGCAGGTTATCCAGGAATAACTTACAAAAACTAGATTAATCTCATTGGTGCTTTCATTTGTCAGCGATTTTTGAGATTTGTTTATCTTGAATTTCTCCTTTATTTATCAAAGATTTCAGAAGTTCGATATATCCATAATTAATGCAATTATGTTTGACTGGTATTTTAGGTATAACCGGGCACAAATAATTCAAAGCTTGAGATGGAAGCTCGGAGCTGTAGTTCCACAGGAAATTCAGGAGAAACTCAGCTATTCTGAGAAGGAATATTTTAAAAATTACTCAGAAATATTGGGATCACATATGTCAGAGTTAGACCTTGACCTTACCGTGGTAGGTCATATTTAAGATGCTGTTCTGGTTCTGGTATCTCTAGAATGTTTACAAAGCACCTGTATTAGCATGAAGGGATGAAGGATCTGTAGATTATTGAATATATACACATGTGCTAGCTCTTCTTCAGGATTTCTTCTTTATTTTAAACAAAGAGATAACAAATGGCATGTGCTTCGATTCTAAAATTTTATCATAATTGGGGATCCGTTTAGCTAGTTATGTTTCCTGCAATTCATGTATGAGATATTGCCTCTTCTATTTCATAATAAATTCAAACACCATGGCAGGATATGATCCCTCCAAAAGATCCTTATATCCGAGTTCGGGTTGTTGATGATATTGGTGAAGTTTTACTTGATGATCAATCGACATCACTTGTACGTAATTCAGTGCATTTGATGAAGCGGACTGAAGCAGAGGCCTTCGTTTCTCAGGTAACTGTTTGGAAATTGTTCACTGTGACTGTATTGGTTGATTCAAACTTCTAATACAACCCAAAGTATTTCACTCTTATTGTAGAATACTGAATACATAATAATATGATATTATTAATCGGATTGTCATTCATATTAACCTCAGGGCTTGATGGAAGAATTTATTGAATGATGGAAAGACCTTTGCTAGAGGGATATTAAAAACATAGCTTCATGTGGAGTTGAGTTGTCTGATTCTTTCCAGCTTTGAAATGCTTTGAGGAATTGTATATTTGGCCCCAAAAAGTGACACGGAGCTTGTGGGAAATAATAATAAAATTCAAGTTTGCAAACCCTTCAAAAATTTAACTCGGCACAGGAAAAATGCTCGGCACAGGAAAGGAACCGAGTACAACTCGGCACAGGAGAAAATGCTCGGCACCTGAAGAAACCGAGTGAGCTCAGTACTGAAGAGACCGAGTGAGCTCGGTACTGAAGAGACCGAGTGAACTCGGTATCGAAGAGACCGAGTGAGCACGGTACTGAAGAGACCGAGTGAACTCGGTACCGAAGAGACCGAGTGAGCTCGGTACTGAAGAGAAATGCTCGGCAAGAAGGGATGCCGAGTGACACAGTTTAAGATGAAACTCTTCAGGATTACTCAACACTTAAAATATTCAACAAGAATCTTTTCAAATGCAATGTAGAGGGGAAGAACAATAGATTCAAGTATGCCTCCTTATTTGATATTTAACTTTGATCAAAAAACATTTACAAAATCTGGGAGCATTCAGCCTCAACCAGAAAACCCTAAATAACTTAAAACTTCAAACTTGCAGCTCTAATGGCTGCATACTACAATGCCTGGAGCAATCACTGCATCAACAGGTCGAATCAAAACAATAAAGAACTTACAGAATGACCAGAGAAGAAACACGTGCAACTACAGGCACGAAATAAGCAAACTTCTTTCTCTGCACTCTGAACGACTGGATCTGCTGATCTTCTTCTTACCTCTGCAACTCTGAATCTGCACTTTCTCTGCTGAGCTTCTCTTCAACTTAATGAATGATGAAAGAGGGAGAGACATTCCTTTTTATCATTCCATTTTCCCCCTCTTTTCAAAACTCGAAAATCTCACCTACCCGAATTAATGTTCCTAGCTGTTCTGTTCGTCAGAGGTGGTAGGTGAGCGTTTGGCTCAAGGGACAAACAGCTCGCAGCAATTAATTTTTCCAACAGAGCTTTCCCTTGGGGAACCAAACAAAGCCAGTGAAAGAAAATTATTAATGCCCTCTCTGGATCAAAATATGTCAAGTCATTTGTAACACCCAAAATACAGCCACCATGTTCATCTTGTTCCAAATGTTCAGTCATGAGAGATATCTTATGTGACACATTTAAAATTTAAGATATTACGAAGTACCGTCAAATTCTGAATGGAACATAGTAATGCTAACATGGAATAGTGTTTTGTATTTTATTCCATGACAAGCTTATTGCAAGCCCAATTCATGATTGTTGAAATGGCCTTTGTCTTTATCTCTTTAATGCATGTAAAATAAGGATTCCTTTAGTGTTGGAATCCACTTGTAAATCACACAATTCCTGTCAATTTCAATGCTTGTGGTTCTTGGTTCCCTTGTTTCTTTAATCTCTAAAGTTTAAAATCTGTTCGTGTCTGCGATTAGTTGGGTGATTCCTAAGTTAGTTGCCCTCAATGTTACTAGATAATATGAATTCTGTCTTTTCTTTACTAGATATCATATTAATATATGAAAATCCCATGCAACGTCGATGCTTTTTTTGTAGGATATGAATTGTTACTGTTTATAGGAAGAGCAGAGTTAGCATTGAAGCTGGGAAGTAAAACTAGTAACTCAAATAACCCTTTTCTGGTTATATCCATTTTGCTTCACGTTTTCTGTTGCCTGCATAAGAATCAAGTTAATGAGGCTTGTTGGCCATGACATGCTGTGAATGTTCTGCTTAACCATACTAACATTTTTATCTGTCTATTATTACATTTCAGTATGCTTAGATTTCTTGTAATTTCTATTCATAATACTTTTTGTTCTAGTAATTAAGCATTTTCACAAATCAATTGAATATCTCTTATCTTTTTTCAACTATTTGAACCAAAAAAATTGATTGATGCAAGAGTTATTTGTGTGAGTACCTCATAAGTTGTCATTTGGATGCCCATCATATAAGTCTAGGAGGGAAATGACAACAACCCTATATTCTTGCATTAACAAAATAAGGAGCCGTCTATCTTGATGTAATAAATGACATGGTACATGGACAAAAGGAGCGAAAGGCACCCCTTATCATGCATGTGCATCCATGGGGCGTGGGTCCCACGACAATGGCTTTCTGTTCTAGTAATTAATCATTTTCACAAATCAATTGAATATCTCTTATCTTTTTTCAACTATTTGAACAAAAAAAATGATCGATGCAAGAGCTATTTGTGTGAGTACCCCGTAAGTTGCCATTTGGATGCCCATCATATAAGTCTAGGAGGGAAATGACAACAACCCTATATTCTTGCATTAACAAAATAAGGAGCTGCCTATCTTGATGTAAGAAATGACATGGTACATGGACAAAAGGAGCAAAAGGCATCCCTTATCATGCATGTGCATCCATGGGGTGTGGGTCCCATGACAATGGCTTCAATTTTCGGTCAAATGGAGACAAACGGTGGTTGGAAATGAAGAGAACAAACTGTTGGAAAAGAATATGTTGGGGGCGTCGGAAAACATGGAGACTTAATTGTGGGAGAGTTAACAACTAACACTTTTTCAATTAATCGTGCAGTTAGTGTCAAGATAGATGACCCCACTTTATTGCATGATAACTTGCATTTTTTTCAGTTAATCATGTAGTTCATAATAAAATGCGAGAAATGAAGAAAACAATGAAAAAGCTTGTCGTGTTATGAATGATTAAATACCTAAAAGACCCAATCCATATGTCGCGTTATGAACTCTTTGTGTGCGATTTTGAGACAATAGCTTGAGGAGTAATAGGAGATAATCTAAAAGAAGAAATTGAGGTAAACAAAGAGTGGAATTTGTTGTTGCAGTGTGGGATAACATGTCTGTGAAGAACAAGAGGGAAGAAAACCAGACGTATTGAAGAAAACGTTTGAGAATAAATATGTTGGATTAACCCTAACAACAAAATTCTTCTTTTTGGTTGGTATGTATCTTCTTTTATTGGGGTTTTTTTATTGGATTTCACACCACTTTTAAGAAATTACAACCATTCTTGTGTCTTGAAATCTAATTTGTAATTAGGGGAGAAAATTTTGTGTAGACTGGATAAGCAATAGTGGAAGAAAACACGATATTGGGGAAAGTGAAACAGTAGGTACACCATACAAAAAGTCGTGTTGCAACATTTTTGAGGGACAACATGTTGTGACTGCAACTGTATGATTGGCAACAAAAAGTGGAAAGAAGACATAATGTTGCAATCAGGTTTTCTCATCTAGTTCTTCCACTTTAATTTTAAACAATGGATTATAAATTAGATTAAGATTAGCTTTGCTTCTAAATTCAAGCCTATCTATATCATTTGTTTCCTCATCTAGTTCTTTCCATACATTATTTCTTCTTCTATTTTCTGATCTCACAACTTGATCCCTTTTTTGTTTATAGTGATTGTCCTTGTCCACTAATTTTTGTATTATATCTCTCCATACTTTGGTTGTTATAATTTGTTCATCAAGATGATGAGACTGGATATAAGTGGTGAATTTGGTTTCTCTTTTACTAGAAACGTTAATCCTCTTATTTACATTTATGGATGGTAAGTCATCTTCTGAAGGTAAATGAGGGTCTTGTTTGACATTTTTAACAACTTCAAATGATCTAAATTTTAATTTCTTGTGTCACTTCCTCTTATGTTATAGTCTAGATATGAACACTGGGATAGTGTGAGATCAAACTCACAATTGTTAAGAGTCCATGTACTTGATTCTCTTGTGATAAAGGATATGTATGCAAAGTCAACTGTTTCTACCCCTATAAAAATGTCTAAGTCTATTTCTTGTTTTGGTACCTTTAACTCCTCGAAGTGTTTAGGGATCAAGTTTCGATTATCTACTCCTTGTCGCATTCAATGAACTTGTCTTGTAGCTTTCCAACTCTTTAAACTATCATTTGTTGTTATAGAGAGTGTCCTTTTCTTGACTAATATTTGAAGCGATCATGCCATCTTATAGTGGAATAAATTTTTTTTGTCCCAATTGATCTTTAATAAAAAGCAGCAAATTAGTAAATCTAAAAGGTAGAGAGGTTTAAACCAACATTGTGAACCATGTTTAAAAGCACTATAATCAGGTTGAGAGGAAAAGAACGACGAGTATAAATACAACATTATGATGTTGAGAGTTGTGATACACTGTCATATCAAAAGTGGAGGTAAGGACCTTGAATTCAAGCATGACGTCCAATCAAGATAAGTGAGATTCAAAAGTAAGAGGTAGATAGATGTATAAGAGCGTCTGTTTGATCAAGGACAAATAAATGATATGTTGACAGTGCCATGAAGTGTATAGTGAACACTGTCATATAATAGCAGTGATTGTATAGCAGGTACACAATGCAAGGAATCAATTGCCAGCAAAAGTAGATGATAGCGAGCACAAGCATTGGATACATAGATGGTGTCTTAAAGAATGGGAAAATGGATTGAGATATGGTCGCAAAGATAGTGATTATCACCAGGAGGTTGTGATACAAGTGACTGTTATAGTCAGAGCATGAATCCAAAGTGATGCAAAAAAATGCAGTACTCTTAATATCAATGTGAGAGTGAAAGATTACGACAAATGTCAAAGCCATGAAAGAAATAGGGAAGCAATGACATTCATTGTCACAGTAACGAGCCTCTGGTGATATTAGCCCCGATGAAGATTTGATGACACCAATCTTGAAAAAGAGGTAAAAATACAATCCAAGATCAATAGGTTGCAGACATGTCACATAATGTATGACTGTCTAGAAAAGAGTAGAAGTCTTATGATATGAAGAAGTGACAAAGAGTATAGACAGTGATAGGACAACAAAAGATAATGTTTTGATGCCAAGTGATTGTGAACAACGAACAATGACAAGGAGCAGTTAAAAAAGAATGGAGGAAAATCAGTGAAATTGACAATGTTTATGAAACCGAGCTAAGAAAGATCGATGCTCATATAAAAAATAAAGAATGGCAATGAGAATTAGAGACATACAACGTAACAAACAGTGAAAGCATTGTTCAAGCAAGAGGTATACAATGTCATGACTGAGGATATGAAAGATCAGTGAGTCAAATAGAGGTAAGGGCAGTAATTACAACCAGAGCAAGGGAAAAAGATAGAAGTGACTGTTTTAACAGTCATACTAATGATAAGAGACCATATCCTCTCATATGAGTACCTCAGTTTTGAAAACACACAGATGTCAATGGTGTTAAAATAAATGGAGATATCCTTTGCAAAATTAGTAATATGCATGTTAAAAGGTACAAATGTAGAAGTTCAAACAATAACATTGTTTATAATGAAGTCACTCCTAGCTATGATAGGGATGACAAGGATCACATTGCTAAGAACATGAAGGCACAATGTTATGGAAGGCAATAAACAAGGACATTAATGTCAAAACAATGGTGATGACAATAATTTTAAAGTGGTATAATGTGAGCAAGCTATAACAGTCATAATACAATTGTGAAAGTGCATTTAAAATTAGACAGTGCTATGATAATAATAATGAAATAACTAAATATTTGTCTTTCATATAAGTACAAACTTGGTAAGCCTCCTTGAAGTCATCATCTGTGGCATACATATCCTTCATGGCATGAACTCCAACACCCTCAAACGAAATGGTTTGAATGGTCAAGTGCCTCCTACTAAGAGCATCAACAACTTTATTCACCACTCCTTTCTTATGCTTGATGGTGAAAGTGTAGGATTGTAGGAACTCCATCCACTTGACATGCCTATGGTGAAGCTTCTCCTACCTATTTAAGAAACTAAGAGCAAGGTTATCAGTAAAAACAATGAACTCCTTAGGCAATAAGTAATGCCTCCACTTTCTAAGTGATTGAACCATAACATATAGTTAAAGGTCATAAGTTGAATATTTTTGCTTTGCTTCGTTCAACTTCTCACTAAAGAAGGCAATTGGCCCCCCTTCTTGGCCTAGGAGTCCAACAATAGCCTTGTTGCTTGCATCACACCCCACTATGAACACCTTGTGAAAGTCTGGTAGAACTAGGATGGGTTGCTTTGTAATCTTCCTCTTCAACAACTCAAATGATTCATTAGCCTCATTAGTCCATTCAAAAACACATTTCCTTCCTCAATGGTATTAATGATAGGAGTACATATTCCACTGAAGTTTCTAATGAACTTCCTATAGAAACTACACAAACCATGCAAAATCTTTAACTCAGTTGCCATAGTAGGTGGTGGCCAATTGAGAATAGCCTCAACCTTGGAAATATCCATATTGATAATGTTCCTTGATATCACAAACCCCAAGAATACAAGTTCCTCTTGAAGGAACAGATGCTTCTCCAAGTTAACTTTCAACTTCTCCTCATGAAGTTTCTTCAAAACCATGTCCAAATTCTTGGAATGCTCCTCCTTATCCCTGCTGAAAATCAAGATATCATCAAGGTAAACCACAAAAAATTTGTTAAGAAAGGGTTTTAAGACTTCATTCATAAGCCTCATAAATGTTCTTGGGGCATTGGATAGGCCAAAAGGCATCACAAGCCACTCATAAAGACCCTTAGTGGTCTTGAATGCTGTCTTCCACTCATCTCCACCCCTTATCCTTATTTGATGATAGCCACTTTTGAGATCAACCTTGTAGCAATAGCTTGCATCCCCTAAACAATCCATTAGATCCTCCATCCTAGGCATATGAAACATATACCTTATGGTTCTCCTATTGATTTCCCTAGAATCCATACATAGTTTCCATGTACCTTCTGTTTTAGGTGCAAGTATGACAGGGACTGCACATGGACTCACACTCTTCGTAATGAACACTTTGGACAACAAATATTAAATTTTCCTTTCTATCTCCTTGTTCTGCTCAGGGGTCATCTTGTTGGCTTCCTTGTTTCAAAGTGTGGCTCCTGGTATGAGGTCTATACAATGACTTACCTACCTTTGTGGTGGAAGATTTTCTGGAGTACTTCCTATAATCAGTCCATTGTTTCTATCCAACAATGCCTTGACATTCTTAGGACCTACATCTCTTTCTAGGGCTTTGGCTTTGGACATTTCTAAGGGTTTCTTTTGAGGTCTTATTACCAAAGAAAAATAAGGTGTATCCTTCTCCTTTAGGACCTTCATGAACTCTTTCTCTCCTACACACATGACATTTCTCACAACATGCTTCTGTTTCCCATCACTAGGAAGTGGATTCATGACATACAAACACCACCCTTGTAAATGGTATAAATATTGGTCCTCCCATCATGTTTAGCATTGACATCAAACTGCCAGGGCCTCCCTAATAAAATGTGACATGCATCCATTTCTGTGACATCACACAAGACTCTATCCACATATTCTCCCATGATAAATTCTACCTAGACTTGCTCAAAAACTAGAGTTTATTTGTCTTTTTTCATCCACGAGGCTTTGTAAGGAAATGGATGAGGGATTCTTTTAATTTTCATTTGATCAACTAACTCTCTAGAGGCAAGGTTGTCTATTGACTTGGAGTCAACGATTACTTTGCATACCTTATTGTTTACTCTACAACTTGAACTAAATAATGACTTCCTCTCATGTGGCTCTGAAGTATTAGGTACTCTTAAGAGAGTTCTTTGCATCATAAAGCACTCCCCTTACTTTTGATTTGCAAGCCTTGATGTGGTTGTGTGGTAGGATGACACACTCTAGCCATCCTCTTGGGTCAATTGAACCCTTCTATCTCCTCCTTGCTTGCTTGCGCCAAGATTCTCAAGACATCTAAAGGACTGATGCCCAATCTAGTTTCATCTAAAGCACTTACCAACGAAGACACTAGGTCCTCTTACACCAAACCTTCCTCTGCTATTTGACCTCCTACCTCTGAATGAACCTTTGCTTCTTGACTCTCCCTCTGATTCCTGACTTCTTAGGCAATGTGTTAGGATTAAGTAATACTGAGAGGGGGGTGAATCAATATTGCAACACTTCAATTTAAACTTAAACCAATTGCAAATAAACCATATGAATGCTGAAATGAAAAGAACATAAAAATATGACACATAACTCATAACATCATTATTTGTTTTCGAGGAAACCCTGGCCAAGGGAAAACCCTAGTGGGGATGGTACCCACAACTATGTACTAAAATATAGAGTCCCTGTTAGGAGATCTAGTCCTATTAGGAGCTGAGTATTACATAGTACTTTTACTTGTTAGAGGAATAGAAACCCTATTAGGGGTATACAAAAACCTTGCTAAAGGTATACTGAGCTTACAACTCTTACAATCAATAATTCAATACCAAAAGTATTCTTCAAGAGTGAACAATACAAGCATCTGCTATGCTTTGATAGTTCCAGTTGTAGCTCAATCAATCTCTACTCTTGCATATGCTATCTTCCATTACTGATATCCTGAATTCACATCCATATCATGTGCATACATTTCACACTTATCGCTTCCATAAAACACTCTTTATTTATATCTATTTTGTCATCTAGTCGACTCTCAAATACACCACAAAACATTATAATTACTTATACAAATGATAAATACTGAGTCAACGATAGTATATTACCAAAGTGTCAACAATATAAAATCTTCATTTGACTTAGGGGTATGTGCAAGATCATGAGGGGCCAAACTATGCCCTTAAGTGGCAATGAAAAATCAACAAATCAGGGTCAGTCAACTTGACGTGAAAATTTCAACTAGCTATGAACCTAATATCAAAAAGTTGTAAGAATAGAATATGTAGAAAATTGAATGTAGTTTCTAAACCACTAGGCCTTTTTTTGAGAAAATGGTTAGTATGATTGGTGAAAAGTATAGATTTCAATGCAACAGTACAAAAATTTTAGGAAAAAAATAAGAAGTAGGTGTATGTCTAACCACCTTAATCATAATCAAATGATAATATTTTATTATAAGATTTTATATATAAGTAGTAGATTCATGCTTGGATGTGACGCATACTTTTTTCTAATTTTATTCCAAAAAAAAAAAAAATTATGAATTTTCTGCTACAACATTTTTAGAATAAAAAAACTCCTGTATCTGACCACCTTAACTCATTCAAAACTTTACAAAATTCAATTTTTTTTTTCCTTATAGTAGGCAAAGAATAGAATGTGATGCATTTTTTGGATTTCAAAAATGTTATACCATTTGAAAGTTATAGTCATTTTTCAATCAGTATATAAATCAACACTTTAGAGGTAGCTCAATTAGAAAATAACTAATAATTACTTACCAAATTCAAAATTTGATAGCAATTATATCGATAGAAAGCTGATAATCTCCTTAAGATACCCTTTTCGTTTTATCAAATTCAGGTGAAAAAAAAGTCGTCAGCTACATTGTCAAAGTCTGGAACTCAGAGAAATAGGGGAAAAACACATATTTGAGACATTTCAATAGTTGACCATGTCGGTTTGGTGCACAAAGCAATACCAAGCCTAATCAGGTACCCAATATTTTCGAGTACCCGAATATGATGACAAAATTTTGAATTTTCACTTTGCCTCCACTTTCTCCCTCCCATTTCTCCATCCTTCATATGATATATTATATATAAAAACTATATATTAGTTATATATTAGATATATTAAATATTATATAATATCAATTATATATTAAATGTTATATAATATATATTTTACATTAAATATTATTTAATATATATTAATATTAAAAACTATATATTAGATTATATATTATATATATTAAATATTATATAATATACATGTTACATTAAATATTATTTAATTATATATTAATATCAAAAACTATATATTATATATAATATTATATATTAACTATTATATAATATACATTTTACATTTTGAATATTATTTAATATGATTCTGAGCATGAGCATGAGTCCCTACAGGGGCATAGTTGTGCCTTTTACAGGCGCCAAAAACCCTAGCTACGCAGAAATGGAGGCTTTGAAGAATTGTTCACTGGAGGTGGATTATAGAAGCAGAGGGCAAGAGAATCACTCTGTTTCCATCACCTGTGGCTGTGAAATGGTATCTTTCCCTGCTTTTTCAACCAGAATGCTAAATTGCAAAGGTTCTTGAAATAGATTATGGTCACCGGACAATTGTACCATGCTTGTTGATAATTTGGCAGCTCAATAGAGTCATTGGGAGGTTAAACAAGAACAATTGGACATATCTTTGAATCGGTCGAAGATTATGGAGAGTAGGGAAGGGTTTGGTAAAATGAGCAGTTGTACTGGAAATTATGCAGGCACCGTAGAATTGACCACATTAATAAATTTAAAGAAGAGATCAGTGGCTTTGCGACATTATGAGGAAAGCCTTGCCGTTTCAATGGCATCACCCTGATATTATGAAGAATGTCTTGCCGCTTCAATGCCGGTGCTGCCTCTGTCTTAGACTTTCGCCATTGCTTCTCATCAATACTTTGAGATACGGCAGGGAGTGTGGGCTTTTGCATAGCATAGTCACATGTTAGGACCCCTAGGGAGTCCCCATGACCCCTTTTGACACATTGGAATACTCAAGTGTGTCCTAAGAGGTCGTAGGACCCCTTAGGACACACTTGAGCATTCCAATGTGTCAAAAGGGGTCATGGGGACTCCCTAGGGGTCCTAGTACACCTTATCACGCGTTAAGACCCCTAGGGCATCCCCATGACCCCTTTTGACACATTGGAATGCTCAAGTGTGTCTTAAGGGGTGGTCATAGGGACTCCCTATGGGTCCTAGTATGCCTTATCACGCGTTAGGACCCCTAGGGAGTCCCCATGACCCCTTTTGACACATTGGAGTGCTCAAGTCTGTCTTAAGGGGTCGTAGGACCCCTTAAGACAGACTTGAGCACTCCAATGTGTCAAAAGGGGTCATGGGGACTCCCTAGGGGTCCTAGTATGCCTTATCACACGTTAGGACCCCTAGGGAGTCCCCATGACCCTTTTTGACACATTGGAATGCTCAAGTGTGTCTTAAGGGGTTGATCCCTTAAGACACACTTGAGCATTCCAATGTGTCAAAAGGGGTCATGGGAACTCCCTAGGGGTCCTAGTACGCCTTATCACATGTTAGGACCCCTACGGAGTCCCCATGACCCCTTTTGACACATTGGAACACTCAAGTGTGTATTAAAGGGTCGTACGACCCCTTAAGACACACTTGAGCGTTCCAATGTGTCAAAAGGGGTCATGGGGACTCCCTAGGGGTCCTAGTATGTCTTATCACGCATTAGGACCCCTAGGGAGTCCCCATGACCCCTTTTGACACATTGGAACTCTCAAGTGTTTCTTAAGGGGTTGTAGGACCCCTTAAGAAACACTTGAGAGTTCCAATGTGTCAAAAGGGGTCATGGGGACTCCCTAGGGGTCCTAGTACACCTTGTCATGTATTAGGACCCCTAGGGAGTCACCATGACCCCTTTTGACACATTGGAATGCTCAAGTGTGTCTTAAGGAGGTGTACTAGGACCTCTAGGGACTCCCCATGACCCCTTTTGACACATTGGAATGCTCAAGTGTGTCTTAAGGGGTCCTAGGACCCCTTAAGAAACACTTGAGCATTCCATTGTGTCAAATGGGGTTGTAAGGACTCCCTAGGGGTCCTAGTACATGCTAGGACCCCTAGGGAGTCCCCATGACCCTTTTTGACACATTGGAATGCTCAAGTGTGTCTTAAGGGGTCCCTAGGGGTCCTAGTATGTCTTATCACACGTTAGGACCCCTAGGGAGTCCCCACGACCCCTTTTGACACATTGGAATGCTCAATTGTGTCTTAAGGGGTCCTACGACCCCTTAAGACACAATTGAGCATTCCAATGTGTCAAAAGGGGTCGTGGGGACTCCCTAGGGGTCCTAGTATGCCTTATCACATGTTAGGACCCCTAGGGAGTCCCCATGACCCCTTTTGACACATTGGAATGCTCAAGTGTGTCTTAAGGGGTCATAGGACCCCTTAAGACACACTTGAGCATTCCAATGTGTCAAAAGGGGTCATGGGGACTCCCTAGGGGTCCTAACGCTTGATAAGGCATACTAGGACCCCTAGTGAGTCCCCATTACCCCTAGGAAGTCTCTCTCTCCACCTCCAATGAGCTATTCTTCAAAGCCTCCATTTCTACGTAGCTAGGGTTTATGATGCCTATAAAAGACACATTTAATACAAAGATTTAGCCAACCACCTTTAAAGACATAAAAGAAACAAGAAAAAAATTTAGGCCAAAAATACATACCGCATTTCTGTATGTAGTACCATAAGCTTCAACAATCTAGCTGGCTTCCTCTGCTAAGGCATGAAGAACTTCATTAATGTCTGCTCTAGGAGGAAGATTATAATATCCATATTTCTGCAAGAGATTCTCCAAAATTTGTAATATTATATATAATATATTAGTATACATTAGTATATGTATCGTATATATATTATATACATCAATATATGTAAAAGTTTAATTTTTTTCATTTGCTCGTGCCCTTTTTTCATCAGCTTGGGAATATTGAGTACTCAATTTTTGCTAGGTAATATTTGACCAAAATATTCCCTGTCCCCACAGACTAGACAATCACGAGATTTTATACTTTTTTCACGTGTTACAAAAAAAAAAAGTGATTTGGGGCCCATTGTTTGATTTTTGTCGACTTGTGGTCTCACCATGGGAAGCAATAGTCGTTGAAAGGCTAAATGCAAGAGGAAGCTGACAGATGAATAAATTCAAGCATATAGGGAAAAAGATAAGGAAAATCACCGAAGAAGGAGAGAAGGTATGTTAAACATTAATCAAGGTGTCTCCGTAAATGTAGTTGTAAGTGAAGAGGATGTTCAATTTAAAAATGCAGAGATGGAGATTGAAAATGTAGACTTTGGGAATGAAATGTTGCACAAGAACCACATGAACATTATACATCTCCAAATTATATGCGAAATGAAGTCCCTTGCAATAAAGATAATCAATCTTCAAATTTTGGGCTTTCAAGAACACCTAAATGGTTAATTGAAATTGAGGAGAATGTTATGAATAATTGGGAAGGAAAGAGGTCAAATAGAACTATTAGGTTGTGGGCTTCAAGACTTTATGATCAATTTTTTCGAAACAAGACATTGGTTGAGCAATGTCAAATTTTTGTGCAGTTGTTAAAGATGCAAAAGATGAGACTTGTGCTTGTGAAATTGAAGATTCATGTGAACAAGAAAATGGAGAGAAATGCCATTGTTGTGAAGAATCTTTTCAATGCTCTCAATAGCATTGGGAAGATTAGCAAAGAAAAAGACAAGAGAGTTTCTCGCAGGATTATTACAACCTCCTTAGTAAGTCATTAGTTGAGAAAGGCTCGTTTGATGAGACAAACTTGTGCTGACTTCAATATAGACCGTAAAACTTTGGGTAGAGCACTTGCAAGAAGAGAAAGACTTGATGATCTGCTTCAAATTGATACATGGGCTTATGGTGGGAGACTTCCACATTTTGATAAGAAGCTAACATATGTTGTCAAGGATGAAATTCAACAATTTTAGGATGCTAACTCAAGAGTGTCACCAAATGTGAAGGATGTCTTGAAGTTGAGATTTGGCAATCAAGACTGCACTCCACATCCTAAACATTATGTGGAGGTAAGTCAAACAATGTTGTATAAAAAATTTTGTGAGACACATCCAACATTTAAAATATCACAAAGGTCTTTTGAATCTATGAAGCCATTTTATTGTGTACCCCTTAAGATTCATAATACATTTTGTTGCAAATATCATGTTGAGTTTTCAATGCATCATGAATTATTACGGTCCATTTGTTCTACTTTGCATACTAATGAAATGCTAGAGGATTGTGGTGCCAGTGGTCTTCCCAAATCATCAAGAGACTTGCTAGATCAATTTTTATGTCATAGAGATGATGGTTGTTTATTTTATAAAAAAGATTGCTTAAATGCCAAGTGCTCAGAATGTGGTGGCTTGTCCAAGTTTAGAACATGTTTTCATCAGGGTTTGGAACACAATTTTGGAAAGACACTAGTCCAAAAAAAGGTATATGAAACAGTGAAATATACATTGAAGAGTGGAGGTGAAGGCTCTAGATGTGAGTTAGTTGCAAAAGAATACAATGTTGGTGATTTTATCTCATATTTCAAGATGAATCTTTTTTGCAAGTATGCAAGGCATAGTCATAGGTCTCAATGGTTGGATCAATAATTCAGGACATATGAGGACACTGTCCCCATCAGAACTATTATATCTGTTGTAGACTTTGCAGAGAACTATACATTGCAGCCCCAAAATGAGACTCAAGCTCAATATTACAATTCCATTCAGGTTGCTATTTTTGTACACATCACATATAGACATTCCCCTAACAGCACAAAAGATGAGCGAAAGATAATCAAAGAGTACCATTTTTATATGAGTGACGACAGGTCTTACTCTCATGAGTTTGTTCAAAATTGTTTGCAGAACTATTTTGACTTCTTGCAGGAAAATGGTATTGCTATGGATAGGCATCTCATTTGGTTGGATAATTGCATTGATCAATTTAAGAATGCTAGAATGTTTTATTGGTTGTGTAGAATGCATGTGGAGAGATGTGTACCTCATATTTGGATTTTTTTTGAGTCAGGGCATGGGAAAGGGGAGCATGATGGAGTAGGTGTGTGTGTGTGAAGAGAGCTCTAGTTAAGGAGCAATTGAGGATTTTAGGTGCTATACTTCTTGATGCTCGTTCTATTGTTGATTGGTGTACTTTAGCATTGTCATAGGGGGGACTCTTGATTCTACAATGCATAGATTCTTTTGGTTGGTTGAGGAGGGAATTATGGGAGATAGATTGGTTTGTCAAACAGTAAAAGACTCTTCAAAAATGCATTCATTCCAAAGCTCCAATAGTAGTACATGGACCATTTGGACACAAGAGTTGGCTTGTTTTTGCCCCATGTGTTTTTAGTATGATTGGGATCCTTGCGAGTCAAGTGAGTGGGTGGATACATGGGTTCCACAGTATCTGACTCCTTTATCTTTGACACTCTCTATAAGAAATGATGACATGGACACTTCAGTTGACTATGACCATCTTTTAGATGTCCTGAAGCTAGGAGATGTTTTTTCATTAGTTGCACCATAGGGGAATGATGAGAGGTCAGATTATTGGTTAGCACATTGTGTACAAGGTAAATGGAAGCTTGTACAACTGATGACAGATGGTGATGGGTTCACATATCCTATTGGTTTAGTTTTTGTTGCGGGAACATGACTGCGAACATACATGATTAGAAAGAATGGAGTTCCCACATTTGAAGACTATGAGAAGCACAAAACTATTCTCATGTATTCACAACTTGTTATAGAAACAAATGTCAAGTTGTCAAAGCATCAAGGAAGACCAAAGACAAAAGAACTTTGGACTATTAGTACTGCTGATCATGAAGCACTATTGGAGACCTTGAAGCAAAGAGATGACCCTTCAAGAACACTTGACTAGGTAACAAGTTAACTTAGTGCATTGTTTTCTAAGTTCGTTAAGCTTAATTTCAATACATTAATTTGACCTTTCTTAGATTGTATTTTGAGTCAATAAACTTGGTTTTGTATGTGGATTGTAACTTGTGTAGGAGCACCTATGAAGATGCCTATGGTCACAATGGATCCAATCACACATAGAAGGACAAAAGGATCCTTAATGGTTAATTGAGATCTTTTGAAGCCTATAATGGCAATTTGTAACAATCAATTTGATTTTAAAGTTAAATGTCCTAAAAATCTTCATAAGGACTTATGACCAAAATCATGTATGGGTGGCCAATAGTGCCAAGAAGGGATCTTACATGTCATATACTTATGTCATTTGCATGGTTTGAATTCTTACATGTTTGATTATTGTTTCTAATGCTTTAAGGATATTATTTTTTATCATTTCAAACAATCTATACAAGTTAAACCTCAAACATAATAAGCTCCACAGTTCAAATTTCACAAGCTTAATCATGATTAATTTCACAGTTCAAATTTCAAACATACCACTAACAGTCAGTTGAAAGTGGCTCAGCAACGTATCTTTCAAACTAGTAGCGATCTTCTGTGGCTCGTATCTCAAACCTTGTGAGAGGTATCAACAAACTGTCAGGTGCTATGGGATTGTGTTTTTGAGGTCTACAATAACCTCTCTTAGTTTTGGGCGATTCAAATTTGTGCATTTGGCAAGACGATCTTAGTCGATGCCAAAAATTGCAGTGAGGGTCTGTTGAAAGTGGCTTAGCAGTGTATCTTTCAAACCATCCAACCTAGCATCAAACTGTATGCTCCATCAGCTCCAATTGGCCATGTAAATGCCAGTGACAACGCCGTTCTACCCACAGAGTCACTGGAACGCTCGCGACCACGCTAGACCCAAGTGACCCCAAGGTGCACTAAGCACGATTGGGCAGTGATCTTCCAGGGCTTGTATCTCAGACCTCGTGAGAGGTATCATGTTTTTGAGGTCTACAATAACCTCTCTTAGCTTTGGACGATTCGACTTTGTTTTCATTTGGCAAGGCAATCTCATTCGATGCCAAAACTTGTAGTGAGGGTTAGTTGACAGTGGCTCAGCAGCATATCTTTCAAACTATCTGACCTAGGATCAAACCACCTACTCCATTAGCTTCAATTGTCTAGGTAAATGCTAGTGACAACCCTATTCTACCCACAGAGTCACTGGAACGCTCGCAACCACGCTCGACCCAAGTGACCCCAAGGTGCACTAAGCACGATTGGGCAGTGATCTTCTGGGGCTCGTATCTTGGACCTCATGAGAGGTATCAAAAAACTATCAGGTGCTATGAGATCATGTTTTCAAGGTCTACAATAAGCTCTCTCAGTTTTGGACAATTCAACTTAATTTGCATTTGGCAAGATGATCTCAGTCGATGCCAAAACTTGTAGTGAGGGTCAGTTGAAAGTGGCTCAATAGCGTATCCTTCAAATCATCAAACTTGGCATCAAAGCATCTCCTCCATTGACTCTATTTAGCTAGGTAAATGCTAATGACAACCCCATTCTTCCCATAGAGTCACCGGAACGCTCCTGACCATGCTCGACCCAAGTGACCCCAAGGTGCACTAAGCACAATTGGGTAGTGATCTTTCGGGGCTCATATCTTAGACCTTGTGAGAGGTATTGACAAACTATCAGGTGCTATAGGATCATGTTTTCAAGGTCTACAATAACCTCTCTCAGTTTTGGGCGATTCAAGTTCGTTTACATTTGGCAAGGCGATCTCAGTCGATGCCAAAACTTGTAGTGAGGGTCAGTTAAAAGTGGCTCAACAACGTATCTTTCAAACTGTCTGACCTGGCATCAAACCATCTCCTTCATCAGCTCTAGTTTGCTGGGTAAATGCCAGTGACAACCCTATTCTACCCACAGAATCACTGGAACGCTTGCGACCATGGTCGACCCAAGTGACCCCAAGGTGCACTAAGCATGATTGGGTAGCGATCTTCTAGGGCTCGAATCTCAGACTTCATGAGAGGTATCAACAAATCATCAGGTGCTATAGGATCATGTTTTTGAGGTCTACAATAACCTCTCTCAGTTTTGGGTGATTCAATTTCATTTACATTTGGCAAGGCGATCTCAGTCGATGCCAAAACTTATAGTGAGGGTCAGTTGAAAGTGGCTTAGCAATGTATCTTTCAAACCATCTGACCTGGCATCGAACCATCTACTCCATTGGCTCTGATTGGCTAGGTAAATGCTATTGACAACCTTGTTCTTCCCACAAAGTCACTGGAACGCTCGCAACCACGCTCGACCCAAGTGACCCCAAGGTGCACTAAGCACGATTGGGTAGTGATCTTCTAGGGCTCATATCTCAAACCTCATGAGAGGTATTGACAAACTATAAAGTGCTACAAGATTTTTTTTTAAGGTCTACAATAACCTCTCTCAGTTTTGGGTGATTAGACTTCGTTTGCATTTGGAAAGGCGATCTCAGTCGATGCCAAAACTTGTAGTGAGGGTCAGTTGAAAGTGGCTCAGCAGCGTATCTTTCAAACTGTCTGACCTGGCATTGAACCATCTCCTCCATTGGCTCTGGTTGGCTGGGTAAATGCTAATGACAAACCCATTCTACCCACAGAGTCACCAGAATGCTCGCGACCATGCTCAACCTAAGTGACCCCAAGGTGGACTAAGCACGATTGGGAAGCGATCTTCTGGGGCTCATATCTCAGACCTTGTGAGAGGTATTTAAAAACTGTCAGGTGCTACAGAATCATGTTTTTGAGGTCTACAATAACCTCTCTTAGTTTTGGATGATTTG
Organism: Chamaecyparis obtusa; assembly: GCA_027943335.1. Taxonomy (NCBI): domain Eukaryota; kingdom Viridiplantae; phylum Streptophyta; class Pinopsida; order Cupressales; family Cupressaceae; genus Chamaecyparis; species Chamaecyparis obtusa. The sequence goes on from BSBK01004123.1 coordinate 173,582, forward strand.
ACTTCGTTTGCATTTGGCAAGGCGATCTCAGTCGATGCCAAAACTTGCAGTGAGGGTCAGTTGAAAGTGGCTCAGTGACGTATCTTTCAAACCATCCAACTTGGCATCAAACTATCTACTCCATTAGCTTTGGTTGGTTGGGTAAATGCCAGTGACAATCATGTTGTGCCCATAGAGTCACTAGAACGCTCAAGACCATGCTCGACCCAAGTGACCCCAAGGTGCACTAAGCATGATTGGGCAGTGATCTTCTGAGGCTTGTATCTTAGACCTTGTGAGAGGTATCAAAAAATTGTTAGGGGCTATGGGATCATGTTTTCAAAGCCTACAATAACCTCTCTCGATTTTGGGTGATTTGACTTCGTTTGCATTTGGCAAGGCAATCTCAGTCGATGCCAAAACTTGTAGTGAGGGTCAGTTGAAAGTGGCTCAGCAACGTATCTTTCAAACCATCTGACATTGCATTGAACCATCTACTCCATCAGCTTTGGTTGGCCAGGTAAATGCCAGTGACAACCCTGTTCTGCCCATGCAGTCATGGGAACGCTCACGACCACGTTCAACCCAAGTGACCCCAAGGTGCACTAAGCACTTTTGGGCATCAATCTTTTGTGGCTCATATCTCAGACCTCGTGAGAGGTATCAACAAATTGTTAGGGGCTACAGGATTGTGTTTGCGAGGTCTACAATAACCTCTCTCAGTTTTGGGCGATTCGACTTCATTTACATTTGGAAAGGCGATCTCAGTCGATGCCAAAACTTGTAGTGAGGGTCAGTTGAAAGTGGCTTAGTAGCATATCTTTCAAACCATCTGACATTGCATCAAACTGTCTACTCCATTGGCTTCGGTTGGCTAGGTAAATGCTAGTGACAACCTCATTCCGCCTGATGGAGCCTTAATTTTTTATAAAAAATAGGGCCTCCATTTGAGAAATAATGTTGGAGATTCGATAAGGTTGTCATTGATGTCATTGAAGGTTTTTTGGTTGCTCACAAGATATACGAACACATACTATTAAGTGGAGATAAAAACTAAGACATATAGCAAAGACTATTGAATAAATAGCGTCGACAACTATGCAACTTGACAATGTTGGAACATTAAGCATCATATCAGCATTCGAATGAAGTGAAGTATACACACCAGCAATTAATGATCAAAGTCAACCCAAATAAATTTCATTTCCTCGTAGATGTTAACAACTACAACATATTACAAAGATGACAATAAACATATTATTTGGAAGAATATTACAAGAGGTGGTAAAGTAAAACTCATCATGAATGTCTAGTCAGTAATAATCAACCCATGAAGCAACAACTTCATCAAATGAAGTGAACACAACATGAGTTAAACATTGATTAAACATATGCGTATGAAGACATTCAAAGGAGCCATGCAATAATAAAAAATAAATATACATAGTGCTGAGCATAGTTTGAAGGCAATATTAAAATCATTCAATGAGCATTTGAGAGACGATATATTCAAGAGATGTGTTTTTGTAAGTCTAAGGGATATCATGTTGCACAAGCAATCATATATTATACACAATGAAAAAGTCAATAGTCACATGTCATATCTATCAATGGTAATATCAAAGATTGGAATGAAGACCATAAGCTTATACGATAATGGAGATTTTTTATAGCATGAAATGAAGGCTCTTGCATACACGATGATATTGAAACATTATTGCCGACAGTTAAAATTATTATAAGTGCAAACAAAAAGCATTGAAAATGATAATATATGAAATTAGCAATGCAAGTATGAGACTGAATGTGCACACAATGAAAAATAGCAACATAATTGATGGTATAGAATTTGTATACAAAAATTCATATAAGTGGTAAATGAAACTCTCATATTAGCAACGATTGAAGTTTTAATTTAGTGATGAAGAGAAGATGGCAGGGTTTTTGTTTTGCAGAGAAATGATCCTCAGTATCGGTACTGATGGCCTCATCATCATCTCAGGCACAGGGAAAGTTAAGCACCAAAAATCTAGGAAATCTATAGAAGTTAAACCTCAAACATAATAATCTCCATGAACATGGTATTCCAAAGTAAAGAAAAACAAATGTAACTTCAACAAGATATAATTTAAATCATAATGATAATCATAGTCAAGATATAACTTCACCATTCAATTCCATAAACATGAATAATAAATATGTATATACAAAAGATTACACAAATATAACATATAAATGAACATGTTCTACATATGTATCAAATGTATCAAAAGTATGTCCATATACAAATATGGCACATGCCATTTCAAAATGTCTACAAAATCAATGTTTTAAGGTGTACAATGTGGCATATATGCCATCTCAAAATGTGCCAAGTGGCATCTCTAAATGACCACAAAACTAAAATTGCATCCTATGTTGTAGGGGGATCATCAAAATGTAGCCTCTTTGAAGAAGTGTTGGGCTCTGATTGATCTTGCATAAAAAATGAGTTCAAACCAAAGTTAGATTGCTTAATTTACACTCACACACACACACACACACACACAATTCATAATTCAAACACTAATTTAATTAAAATTATAATTGAATAAAAATATTTTTACCTGGTCTCTCGATCACCTACCATGATCAGGTGTCCTAGTATAAGTCCTGAGTAACAAAGGGACCATGCCAACAATACCAACTCTGACCTATAAATATATATTTGCAATAATGAGATTAGTAGTGTGGTGCAACATAGATTAATAAATATAAAAAATAGGATGATAGCATAATAAAATTACAAATTGATTAAACTAAAATTAAAACTTACATTTGGTGATCCCTCTTCTGGAATTGTGGGCTGGGTCAACAAAGATAGGAAAGATTCTTGTGGGCCCTCCCTCATAGTCGGAGTAACCTATGAGAGTAAAGATATTTTCAGTTATATATCAATGTACTTCATCATAGAAACCTTGGTTACAAAATACAAATAAAAATATGTAAAAGTCTACGTACAATCAGGCTATCACTCTGAATCGAGATGCCTATAACCCTACGTTGTCAAATGGGTGTCAGGACATCATCAATAGCCACACCCTATACAATAAAGTGCAAGTAAAATATTTATTACTACACACAAGTGGCATACATATGCATGCATAATTAATCTTAAACAATTAACTACCTTTCCTTTGTCGACACCTGATGAAGGAATCCCCTCATGCCCCCCACTAACATCGGCTATAGCCTGCAAGAACATAATAAGATGAAAATATATATTAGTAAATGTATGAATTTTATTTCTCTAATTGATAGAGATTTAAGCATGTACACCAAATGATATAAAAAAAACTAATGGGTACATAATTTATAATATACCATATAGTCATCAAGGCCAAATGAAATGGCTGAAAGTGTGGACTCATCCACCTGTCTCACCTCCTCCCATGTCATCGACTGAACATAAATGGAAAAAATATATATACATAAGTGCATGCAATCATTAAAAATAATCTAAATAAATAAATTATTTTTAAATTAAATAAGTGATGTGACAAATTTATTTATAATGTTTACTCTTACCATATCAACAAGAATCAATGGCTCTGTGTGCACCTCCTAAGCACTCTCATGAGATGTAGATGCTCCATGAAGTGTTGCAGCCTCTGCAGCTACATCTCCTATATCCTCATCAATATCATGAAACTGATATGTATCAGAATCAGTAAGCAGTCTGAGGCACATATGCCTGCACATAATGCACATATGGGGCTCGCATACATGTGAACTTCGATGAGGTGTCGATGCGCCAACATCATCCACACCAAGAGGCAACACTGACCTATTCTGTGTGATCAATTGATCACTCAGTAAATGAATGGCCTTAATAATCTATGAGGCAGCCTCTACAATGATATCGGGATGCTGCACTAGAGGAGGGGGTGCGACATTAGTGGGGGGGACAAAGGTAGTGGCCTTTCGATGTTGTGCAGATGGCCTAGTTTGAGGAGCTCCTCTACCTTTGCCCATGTTCGGCCTCATACTCTAATAATCAACATTATGACCAAGCACAAACTCAGCATACAAATTTTTAATGAAATAAAATGGGACCTCCAAATTGCTATGGGGCGGTTTATCAAAAACCATCCACTAGCGATCCCAAAAGTTTGTGCGCATTGCTTCATTTGTGCACCATTTTATTGATAATTTGGGCTTTTTGGGATCAACTAGTATTCTGATTTTAGGATCGACAAAAAGGGCGGCTATATCTTCCTTATATTGAGGGCCACAATCCCATCATGGTCAAGCCCATCATCAAATTGGGCATGCATATCATCACGCCAATGAAGAGCAGCATTATGTTGCTGTGTGAGTGTGTCAATATTTCCAACAATTGTATTTAGTGTGGCAAGCATGGGACCTAATGTAGGTATATTTTGATATGTGTTTTGGAAACCTTGTATTGTGTTCAAATTTTCTTCTATCAAATCTTGTAAAGATTTAGGGTTTAGATATGGGGAATTATTTTCAGGATCGTTATTTGGTGCGAGAGGGTTATTTTCTTCATTGTTGTTATCCATGCCTAATTAAATAAAAAACAAATCTACATTTCAATCTAATTTCATATATTATTACAAATATAAATACAAAACCCTATTTTTAAAAAAAATGCTACATTTAGCATGAAAATGAAATAAAATAATAAAAATATACAAATAATTACTTACTAAATATACTCGGAGTCAAATTTGTTGTTTCCAATATCAGGAGGTACCCAAAAATATATTAGGTATATGATATATCAAGCCGTTTTGGCAAAGAAAATCGCATAAAGAAATGAAGAAAAGGGCTCGTGGGTTTCAGATTTATGCCATAGTTATTGGGTACCCGATATCATATCGGTTACCCAATATTGTATCGGGTACCTGATTAGGCCTGTGCTTTGGTGTCAAGTTTGCCCAGGTGTACTGACACCTAGGCCTACTAAAAATTCAACAAGCATTTTCATGCGCTTTTAGACGAGTGAAAAGTGAATATTTTTCACATCGCCACTTTTTGGCCCCTCATGATCTTGCACATACCCTTAGCACGTTACCATTCCATCTAGCCTTCCCTTAATCATCATGACTATTCATATGCCTTGTTTCACTATTCCTCTATCTTCGCATACCTTCATATTACTGTAACTTACTGATATCACTACCAAAACATGTGTGACCTAAACTAAAGGTCATACATATCCCAAAATGTCTTCCTCTAAGTTTTGTAGTGATAATGTATCATATATCACCTTCACTAACCAAAATAGTACTACAGTGTATTGTAAATCCGATTTTGTACTTAGTCATTTTCATGACTGTGTCTCCAACAATTATACTCACTTCATGCGATCACTATAACATAAGTGTTTCCATAAATGTCAACCCCTAAGTGATCCATAGTGTACTCAAAACATCACTTGCCAATAATCTCTCCCTTTGACATTGATGGAAACACTTAGTGAAAAATGACTAAGTGTCCCAAAACACTATCTTCCTTCTACTTTTCCTTTCCTATATATATACACATTCTTCTCTCTCTCTCTCTCTCTCTCTCTCTCTCTCTCTCTCTCTATTTACAATTTTCTTCTTCTCATTTTTCTCATCTCTTTTCTCCTCCTTTGACATCAATGGAAAAGGTACATTAAAAAAATGCAAAATTTTAAAATTTTAGGACTTAGTTCTTGCTCACCAATTTCATAATATCTTGGAAGGAATATTACAAGGTATTTAATTCATTAGTCCATGAATTAATCAAGAGTTCACTGACATGGATTAGTCCATTCAGTGCATAAGATGCAGTCTCTGCTACCTTCAACTCAGTGGGTATAGAGTTCATTGACTTCACAATCTTTTCCATCTTAGTGAGATGAGCTTCAAGAGTTGATAGCTTAGGAGTGATTAGAATCTTTAGCAAACCAAATCTTTCCACTACTCTCCCTTTCTCTGTATCCAAAACACTTATCTTATTTGAGATTTTGGATGGCTTCTTGTCCATTTATGATATAGATTGTGAAGAGGTATCACAACTATCCATCATGTTGTACAATGTAGCCCTATCCTTAGCTCTAATGTCATCAATATTCTTAATATGTATGATAGGATTGATGCAATAACTGTATACCTTTCTTCCTTGTGCAACACAACTTTTGGATTTGATAGTAGTTGCTTTCAAAATGCCCAAGTCCCATGAGATAGACTAGTAGACTTCCTTCAACTTCTTTTCAAGGTATCTCTTCTCAGCTTTATCCTTTGCGATTTTCAACAGTGACTCACAATGGCTATCAAAGTTGTCTAGTACCATGTTCAAGTTCTCAGCATCATCCTTTCCTTGAAATTTAAGAGGTGTAGGGAGTATTTTATTCATAGTCTCTATTGTCGTAGCAATCACCTTTACCTTCTTATCCCCCTTTTGTTCTGACCTTTCCTTTGCCTTGGTAAATTCCATGAAAGATAGTATCATTAGCTCATCTTCATCCATGCTTTCCACATTAGTGCTTACTGGTTTGGCCATACTTGCCAATAATAAGGTGGAGGAGGTGTTAGGTTCTTGTTTGAGATGAACTCTTACCTCTTCTTCTCTTTTTGCTTCTATCTCTTCTACCTATTCTTCCTCTTTCTATTTTTCCTTCTCTTGTTCTTTCTCCTGTTGTTTTTCTTCTATTTGATCTTCCTCTTTCTGTCCTTCCTCTTCTACTATCATTGCACTATCTAGATTTCCTTGGAAAGGATCATTTACATCAAGTGAGGTGTCAAGTGATATAGGCACACCAGAGACAAAGAAGTCTGGTTGCTTGTCCACTTCACTTGCTTGCGTACTCTTCTTAGCTGCCTTAGAGCTTTCTCCCATTCCTAAAGGTGTAGGCTTGGTAGCTTTTGGAGGTGAAGGATTCTTAGGCATGTCACTCATAAGAATTTGATCCAATTCCTTCAGTGTGTCTTCAATTACCTCATCATATTTCCTTGCCATTATCTTTACAAGTTTGACCTTGGTTCTCAATAGAGGTTTCAGTTATTTAATGATTCTCTCCCTTTCCTGTATGAAAACTACAAGTAGCATGTCTTCAATAGCCTTATTTCTTATTGTTTCATCCTAAGTGTGAGCCAATTTATTTCTAATTTATAACTTGCTATACAAGTCTTTATGAATACTAACTTCAATCTCTAACAAGTTTTTCTTATAAACTAGCAAGTGCTCAATCACTATATCTTCAATCACTGCTTGATTATCAAAATCATACCTTTCATAGTATCTACTCAATGTCATCAAATTTCCATCTCTTATTATCCTTTTCTATATTTTGATATAAGGCTTCCATAGGTTTTCTACCTTCTTCTGTTCTACTTTCTCTTCTTTCTTCTCTGTTATCTTATCTTCTTTCTTCTTTGCTTCTACTTTTCCTTTTGTTTCTTTGGCCTGCTTGGTTTGTTTGATCTTTTAGATCTCCTAGGTGTGCTCGTAGGTGCATCTTCTTTTGCTACCTTCTCAGGGATGATTGATACATCTATTATATTAGAAGTAGGACTTATTGTATTTTCTACTTTAGAGGGGGGAGGTGCTTCAATTACCATGTTGGAAGACCCTTTTGTCATCTTTGTCCTTACCTCCTTTAAGTGTTCCCTTGTGATTCTTGCCTTCGTAGCTATGTCATCTACCATATTTTCTATCTTCCTCTTCCTTGTCCTTTATTCTATTCCTCTCTAACCTTTGCTGACTTTTCCAAGTAAGTTACCCATCTTTCTTTAGATGTATCGATTTATGATGCCAACACATGTTCAACTTTCATTGTAAGAACCTCACAACTAACCTCATCCCCCATAGGGTAGCACCATTTATTTCTAGGCTCAACTGACTCAAAGCATACATAATCAGTTTCAACCATGAAATAGATTATGTCTTTGTATTTCTCAACTAACTCCTTAGGAATCCTATATCTCTCCTTCATTTTCCTTTGAAGGATCATAATCATTGCAAACAATTCACCATCTATCCAGTTCTTTCTTTGTCTTTGGTAGCTCTCTAATATTTGTATATTATTAGGTACACTATCCTTCCATACTCTAGGGTGCATTCTAGGAAACTTGTGCTCAATGTGAATGTACATGTGAATCAAAAGTGAACTAAACCTGAATGCTTTTGACTGATCTTTCTTAATAATCCTCACATTCTCCAATAATTGTTGTGCTAGGATCTCGCATAGGTTATACATTGTGTTTTCCTTTACCATTCTGTAAGCCATCATGATTACCCCTGCTGATACAAAATTAGGCCTGCTGCTATAGTACAACTTATATCCTAGTAGCATTGCTACCAATCTCACATCTTTCTGAAATAGGTCATTCACAGTCATCGCTCTCTTTTCCCATTTTGAATGAGTTAGGTTTTCCACTTGTTTCTTGATATTATTATATGCCAATTTGGGAGGTCTCCAGTGTTGTATAACCCATTTATTTCATGAATCAGCTAGCTACATATCTTTATAGGCTTCTCTCCTATCCAAATGAATTGATCATGGATTATATATGATCTTGAACCATTTAGTCTCACAGAACTCATTTAGGAGGGTTAGCTTATTGTTTGATTGGTCTTCCAAGTGTTTAAACTCTTCCTTTATTTTCCCTTTAGACTCTATCATTTCATCTATCTCCCTATAGATTTATACATCCCCTATGGTCTCATACTTACAATGAATGTAAGCCCCAACGTATTCAACGTGTAACAAGCTGTAGGGGTTTGCAAATCATCCTCACGAGACTTAAACGAGCACCTCTTAAACTTGTACCTTGGTTTATCAATAACATCATATATGATAGGTGCATCCATAGCTTCTGATAGAGTATATGATCTAAATACCTTAGATATGTTGAATTTCAAAACTTCTGCTTCGATCGATCACACAATGTGGTTGCTAGGTGGCTGGTGCGCTTCTCAACTCTACTCTCTTTGGTTGTTGCTTATCAACTAGTGAAGAAATGATATGCTTCAAGGTCTTTTATTCATCGCAAGGTGAGTAAATGCATTTATCACAGTTAGCTCAACTTTGCACATTGTCCAGTCAAACATAAATCCCGTGCTCATAGGATATGAATCTCCAAGTGCTGCAATCATGGATATAGACTCTATAATAGCTGTATATATCATATCTAAGCTCACATGAGCTCATTCCACATAATCAAGGGTTGGATATAATCTGGTTTCTTCATCCAATGCTCCTCCTAAGGCCATGCTCGACCTTTTAGGTCGATGTAGCAATGTTGACATCAAGCGAAGACATAGTAGCATCTTATGTCTCTCCCTGAACCAATTCCTTATTAAAATATTTTACCTTCCATATCTTTCCATCATCTACATCTATTGGTTTCTTGAAGTGATTCTTTAACTCATCTATGTACTCATTAAGACTTTTACCACTGTCACTAATATTCTTCTTTATAACCACCGGTGGTGGTCCTCTTCTATTGTCCATTCTATTATACCTACAAAACTTTGCTATGTGTCCTAGGTTGTTGCATTTGAAACATGTAGGTGGTCTTCTATCCTAATTAACCTACAATTTACAATACCTTGCAATATGCCCAAGGTTATTGCATTTGTAGCATGTGATCTTTGCTACTGATTCTTCTCTGATGTAATCTTGCTTATTTCTTGACTGATCAGGTTTCCTACATTCTTCTTTCTTATATCCATATGCATAACAGTTATAACAATAAACAATAAAGGGTTTGAAAGGATTTTTACCTTTGCAATCTCTTTTCACGTGTCTAAGTTTTTTGCATCCAAAGCATCTACCTCTGAAAGGTCTGATCTGATCTCTAGGTCTCTCAAGAGTAGGTATTTCTTCAATATTTGCTTCATGTGATTCTTCATGAGTCTTAGAACATTCTCCTTCATTGTATCCTATTCCAGTCATGTCTCCTTTAGGTTTATGTCTTTCTCTTTGTTCATCAATTAAAATCACTGCTCATATGTAACTTCTCAATGTGTAACTTGGATTGAGTGAGTTCACCTTTTATGATCTAATTGTACTTCCCCAATTCCAAATATTTGTCCTTGTAGTGATCAAGTTCTATATACATTTCTCCTATTTGTATGTTCACTTCTTTTAGAGTCTCTTCAACTTTGTATCTTGCATCCTTTTCATGTTGAATCTCTTTAATCATCAGAAGATTAATTTGTTCTTTTTCTTGCTCTAGCTTCTTTACTTGGTCTGATGTATCATTTTCTGAATCCTCCTTGATCTTTTCCATAAGGTCTTGTTCTTGACTTCTTGAAAATTCAAGCCATTCCTTTAGTTTCTTGATAAAACCTTCTACCCTTCTTAACTTGAATTTCAATTCACCATTCTTATCATTTTCTTTGTCCAGGTCATCAAGTGTTGCTTCAAAGTTCTCTTGCAAATTTTTTGAATCTATTCTGATCTCCGTTAACTTGTTATGATTTCTCCCCAAGGACCAATAGCTCTGATACCAATTATTAGGATTAAGTAATACTCAGAGGGGGGTGAATCAATATTACAAAACTTCAATTTAAAATTACACCAATTGAAAATAAACCATATGAATGCTATAATGAAAACAACATAAACACATAAGACATAAATCATAACTCCACTATTTCTTTTTGGAGGAAACCCTGGCCAAGGGAAAACCCTGGTGGGGATGGCACCCACAACTATGCACTAAAATATAGAATCCTCATTAGGAGATCTAGCCTTGTTAGGAGCTGAGTATTACTCACATAGGGGCAGGTTAAATACAAGCATAATAGACTCCACTTGAATCAACAAAAAGCCTTGCTCAGATTTACACAATGGAAGAAATATAGATACCACATGAAATTAGTGAAAAAATAATGGATATGAGACAATCAACTGGAAGAAACAATAGAGAACTTATATTATTTCTTTCAACATGCCCGACTGTGAGGCCTTCTAGGTTTCGGTCTTATACAATGAAAATTAAGAAATCAGGATCTCATCTTTCATCCTATCTTTGTATCCAATGATGTATCTTGATAATTATGTTCTTACTACCTTCTTTTCCCTCTTCATACCCTACTAAATCAATCTAGACTCCTTATATAGCCAGCAAAGCCACATGTTGACTAGTCAGGCATTTAATTACATTATAGGTCCAGTCTGGAAGATTTAAACCAAAACTAATGAAAGAATGAACCAAAAATGATGCACCTTTGGATTTAGGTCCAAACATGACCCAATAACATTCCCCTAACTTCACAAGGCCCCATCTCATCATGTAGAACCGCGCAAGAAGAAACACTCCATGTTTTGCGTGTAAACTGGCAGAAAATAGCTACCCGAGAAAAATGGCCATAAATTTTTATTCATAATGAATTAGGACTTGAGATATTGGGAAATGATATTAATTTAGGTACTCTTAAAGTATTTAAGAGAGAAAAGGCTGATTCTTTAAGGATCAACGTCACCACTATGCACAATCAACACCAAAACTGTAGGAAAATACAACTCTGACAACAAGGAAAATAACTATAACTTTGAAATAGTCCATCCAATATTTATGTGCTCATAGGAGAAGGTTCCCAAATAGGTCCTCAACATAATGTAAGCTTCACACAACATGAAACAAACAAATGAAAAGATTATAATGCAAACAATAGAAAACAAGTACAGAAATCAGGAAATGTTTTTGGTTGATGCAAGATTGCTCAAAGACCCAAGATGCTCTTGCATCAATTACATAGTACATTTCCTTGTTAGAGGAATAGAAACCCTGTTAGGGGCATACAAAAACCATTTTATAGGTATAATGAGCTTACAACTCTTACAATCAATAATGCAGTAACAAAAGTGTTATTCAAGAGTGAACAATACAAGCATCTGCTATGCTTTGATAGTTCTAGTTGTAGCTATGTCAATCTCTAATCTCACATTTGCTATCTAAAATTACTAATTTTCCAAATTTTCATCCATATCTTGTGCATATATTTCACACTTATCACTTCCATAAAACACTCTTTATTTATATCTATTCTATCATCTAGTCGGCTCTCAAATACACCACAAAACATTATAATTACTTATACAAATGATAAATACTGAGTCGATGATCTTATATTACCAAAGTGTTAGAAATATACAATCTTAATCTGACTTAGCACATTACCATTCCATCTAGCCTTCCCTTAATCATCACGACTGTTCATATGCCTTATTTCATCATTCCTCTATCTTAACATACCTTCATATTAGTATAACTTTCTGATATCACTACCAAAACATGTGTGACCTTAACCAAAGGTCATACATATCCCAAAATGTCTTCCTCTAAGCTCACAAGCCATAATATATCACATATCACCTTCGCTAACCAAAATAATACTGTAGTTTACTATAATCTGATTCTGTACTTAGTCATTTTCATGACTGTGTCTCCAACTCTTATACTCACTTCATGTGATCACTATAACATAAGTGTTTCCATAAATGACAACCCTTAAGTGATCCATAGTGTACTCAAAACATCACTTGCCAACAGAATGATCCTTTCCCATTGAACGTACCTCTTCCTTTGAAATTGTTCCCTCTTCTCCTGTTATTTTGCTATCCTTTCTTCCTTTGTTTCTCCTCCAGTCTTAGTGCCATTTAATGATAGCACTTGTGTACAGTCTCAGGGTTGAACACACTGAGTTAATATTGGATGCTAAACTTAAGACCATTCAAGTATCTAGCCAAGTTTTTATTTTCATTCTCTGGTATCTTTTCCTTGAGGGCCATCCTATGGAAGTCCTCTGTGTAGGTACCAACATCCATGTCCTTTTGCCATAGGTTTTGAAGCCTTTTATATAGGAAAAATTTATAATCTTCTCGGACAAAATGTCTCTTGATCTCCATCACCATCTTCTTCCAAGTAGCAATTATGTTGCTTCCTTCTTCCATCCTTTCATTCTGCAAGAAGTTCCACCAACTAAGGGCTAGACCATTAATTTTGGACTTATCCAATCTCACCTTCTAGCTCTCAAATACTTCCTTACATTCAAAGTAATTCTCTATTGCTTCAATCCAGTCCATGCATTCCTTTGGATTCATCTTGCCAAGGAACATGGGGATATCAAACTTATCTTTTCTTCAAACCCTTTCTAGGGCCTCTAGTAGGGGTCTTTGGTCAACAAGTACCTCTCCTATTTTATGTATGGGAGCCTCTTCCTCATGTGACTCCTCAGCAATACTCCTCACTTGGTTTCTCTTAAAATTCTCCAATTCTGCTTCAAGCCTCTTTCTCTTAGTAGCTCACTCCCCCACAATATTTTCTAATTCCACATTGGTCACTCTTCAGGGGATTTCTTCATCACCTTGATCCTCCATGATTTGAGTGTCTTCCCAAAGAACAATCCTAGCGCTCTAATACCACATGATGCAGAGAGCATAGCAAGAAGACAAGGAATAATGTTATTTCCTCCATAACTCCACAATCTTGAATTTGACACAATCCAACCCTCCTACCTTGGGATATGAGGTATATAAACCAAGTAATGATGTCTAAGCACCTTCCCTACTTCACTTCAATACCCAAAGATCTAATGCCAACTCTTTCCAAATGAGGGCTTAAGGACACTCCCTATTTTAGACCAAATATGGAAATATTCACCAATGAAACTCACTACCCAACTTATAGGTTGGAACACCTTATTTAGGAAATATGAATAGAGAATCAACCAAAAAATTTATCCTACAACACCCACAATAAACCAAACTGAACCTGACCTATGAATCCTACTAGGTCTCCTCAAATGGGTTTTGGTGTGAAAATTCTCACTATGGATGAGACTGAATAAACTAAGGGAAGAATCAAGTACCTTTTTGGATTTCTTTGAGATCACCAACTTCACAAGGACTAAATCCACTCCAGCAACACTCAACCCTCACAATGTTCATAGACCTAATTAGTCTTGGATTACACAGTAAGTGATCAAGGATGGGTTCATAGAATCAGTGCAGGGCTATGGAAACATTCTTCTACCTCCAAATCACTTAAATCCACCTTATAACTGGTCCCTCCAAGCAATTCAGTTGTTTGCACATAACTTCATACATCTGACTGGCTAAATACATAGAGATATTTAGCCTAGGGCTTGATGCAAAACCCCTAAAACTTGAGATCTTTCCCTGAGCCTTAGGAATCATTAATAATACATTCCTAACTTGCATTTACCATGTGGCCATGGAATTCCATTTGTGAAATGTCAAGTTACGGCCCCATTTGTGCAATAGGCCTAATTGGGCTCCTTCCTAGACTGTCTTTGCAAATATATTTATAACTTTTGATACACAAACCCAAATGAAATAAATCCAACTATTCTAGAAAGTAGATTCATTTTTTTTAAAAATCATGTCATTAACTTAGTCTGGTCACTCCATACACATCCGTATCAGACAATGTTTACTTTGGATAATTGGTGGTTTTGTATTAAAACTGCACCAAACTTTATGTTACAATGTCTCACCTCTTGGTGAGGCTTGAAAATGTTTAAATATGTTCAAATACAAGTTCCAATCAGTCCATGAGCATTTGTGACCATTGGTAACCAAATTTGAACTTCTTGACTAACTTTTCAAAAGTTGCTCGAGCAACATGTACATTTTTTGCAATTTTTCATTCCTAGTAACTTGGGATAAGATCTTGACACCTATACTTGATCAAATGTGCTCAAGATGATCCAAAATCATTGGAATCATGACTGAAACTCCTAAAACACACAAAACACCTAATCACACCTATCACCTATAGACTTAAAATTCTAGTGGACTAAGGCATCCCAAGGTTTATAGGTGTACCTTAGGGATCCTTGACCACACAAGTTGGATCAAAATATAAGAAGTATGATCTCAAGGATCCATCCCTTTATTACACAACAAAAACATGAAAAATATGAGGAACATCCTAGATGTTTCCCTGGGTGCCCTGCACCACCCTTACAGGTTGCATTTGGAGTAGTGATTTATCAATTAATAAATGCCACACATTGAGAGTAGTGCCAATGCACAAGATTATCAAATATCTTATGACATAATTCAATTGTTATCTTCTTTATGCTAGTAGCTTTTGCAGTTCAAAGGATTCTGCTACAGAACACAGCTCTACAATAATGGCTAAAGCCAAACCAATTACATGTAACTAATCTTTAGGACTATTGAACTCCATTGTTACAAAAAACTAGAGTCTAAAAAATTTAAACTTGTAATGACAACTGAAGTGGAATATATTTAAAATGCAACATTTCACTCTAGACAAAGAAGGAATCCTTTGGAAGATGCCAACCATTTTAAATTGTCTGTTTGATTCAACTGAAGTGGAATGTATTTGTACATGGTTAATAAATGTGGAGTCTTATATTCAAAATTTTGTGCCTTTTTTCGTTTATCTCAAAAAGTAAATCTTTTAGGGAAAGTGTTTTAGTAGTTGAACACTCTAATTTCATGCTTATCAAAATCCTAGGTAGAAATTTCGATCACTTTCAATTTTTTTCAAAAAACTACATGACAAGAACCCTTGTTATAACTAAGGTTTCAGGGTCCCATCATCACATATGATGCCACATCACCATGCTTCTTGCCAAATTGTCCAAAAAGGCCCCCAAAAATGTGAGACCCATACTTCTGCACTAAGTCATATTTTGCTAGTGCATTGATGTGGCATAATATGATTGGCTACTTTTTAGAGCTAAGGAATAATTTTATTCAATCATAGGTAGTTATCATCAACACTAACTACTGTAAAGTCATAACTATTAGTGCAAGACTACAAATATTGGACATTAAACCATTGCATTATAAGAATTATTGGTGTAGACACAAAAAGACAAGAATAAATTATATAATCATGAGCCAAACAATAAAACTTGAAATAAAAGGAATAACCAAAGATAGATAAATGTACAACATTCTAAAATAACCCTAAATATATCTCTTAATTGACTATATGAATATTTCCTATGACTTGAACAATAAAAATTTGTAATATATATTATTATGAAGTCAGACCATTTAATTAATTATCTTCTTAATATTATTTTTAAATGTATATTCAAGTTTATATATTGATTTTATCTTGTAGATGCTTTCAAAATATTATCAAGAAAATCTTGTATTTATGAGGCAAATACAAGTTGGGGATGAATAGTTAAAAAAGATTATTTAATTAAATTCTATTCTTAATATTATTATATAAATTTATACAATGATTTTATCTTTTAAATTAGACATTTCAAAAACATTATTAACCAAACCTCCTCGATTTTATTTCATTTATGGGGCAGTTACAAGTTGGGAACATATAGTTAAAGTAGTTCACATCTTTTAATTAGCACAAAAAGACAAATGGATAGTTATAAGTTGAAAGGAGGGGAAAATGGTGTAAGTTGAAGTAGTTCTAAATGTTGCTGATTTTGGGAGGTTGAATGTGAAGATTTGTTAGAAGTTTTCATGCCCATGATAAGATGTGTTATTTTTAGAACTTTTCATTTGAAACTAAGACTCTTCTTATGCATGCATATGACTTTCAAAATATGTGGTTGCCTGTCTATTTTTAACACCTTTCTAAGTCCACAATACCTAATATATACCGCTACTTTATGCATGTATACTTTCATGATATTGGAAACTTCATCTCTTTTCTTCTTTTAATTTATTAATGATGCCCTTTCTTCTTTAAGCATGCTTATTTCATTGCATGAATGTTTCTAAAACATTTTTAACAAATCTATTTTTTTGGAAATCCTAGAACCATGTGATTTTTTTAGGCTTCAAGTAGATAAAGGCGCTATGCAAAATAGTGGCACTGCATATAATTGGCAAGGAGGACAATTTATTTAAACCCTTTTATGTCCAAGTACGGTGGGTGCGAGGATTTTTTAGGTAGAACATGGAAGGAGCTAAGAGGGAAAATAATCAAATTGAAGGCCTATGTGTGAAATTTTGTTTTTCTCTTCCACCCTTAAACATAGGTGCAAGAAAGATTGAGTATGTAATTCTAATTATATTAAAAAATACATAATTTATAATTTATATGAATAAATCAAGATATTATTCAAAACTAAGCACAAATTTAATTGGCAAATGCATTGAAAGTATGTTTTTCACTATTATGATTATTATTATACATACATAAGCAAATTAGAACAAGTTGATCTTGAGATTTTCTAAATTTGAAGCTTTTATCATCATGTTCTCATGATTATTAATGTTATTCTCAAGTAGTTCAACAATGAAGGTATAAAACACATTAAAATTGTTTTTGGACCCCTTTTTTTTTTCTATAATAGCTTGAAAAATAAATCACCCAAATTATCATATTCTCTTGCCCATCTCTTTATTTGGCCAAAGGAATTGTGTTTTAGGCATCCCTCCAAAACTCAACTTCCTGTAAGTCTTTCGTAATGTAGTTTTAAATTGTTTGATTCTCATAATCTTTAATAATTTTACTTGTAAAAATCATTTTTATCATGTAGCCACCACACAATCTTAGTTAAAAGATTTACTACATTAGCCTTCAAAAATTCTGTGTATAACAATTTATAGACTAATTCTCTGTAATGACTAATACTCGTAAATTTTTTTGGCAAAATCTAATATTCAAGAATTAAACTAATGTAAATTTTATATGATAGATACATCCCTTTTTATATCATAAATTAAAATTTTAAAATAAAAATTACAATATTTTAAAAATAATACACAATAAACATTTCTTTAAATTAAAAAAAATAGTATCTTATAAATATATCTTAGAATCATCCCAAAAAAGACGACTTTAAAAATGAAGAGGAAATAAGCTTCATTCTAGATGCCCTATAAAAATGTCTAACATTATAATATTTATTACAATGAAAGCAAAACTGTACATCGTGAATGTCTAATCCTAAAGACTTACTAAGATTTCGAAACACCACTTTTACTATATTGAAAGCAAATACTCTCTCTGTATGCCTAGTCCAGATGCGCTGCTAAGAAATCTGAACATTATGCATTTATTACATTGAAAGCAAAATACCATATCCTTGCTGTCTAACCTCAATTACTGCGTTCCCCCAACAGAAATGCTATAACTCTGTCCATCTGATCAAAGGTTGCCTTTCTCCAATTCACTTTGAAAGTGAGTACCAACACCACCGCACTAAATCCTGCTGCAATTGACCATCCAATACTCAGCACATACCACGAAATCCCTTCCTTGCTCTCTTCCTTGACATCAGTGATCGGAGGAGAGTGTGGTGAATGGTGGGGAGAACACATCCAGCTTTCAACAGGGCATCCCCGCAGATTTGGATTTCCTGAAAATGCTGATTTATCAAATTTTATCATATGACGACCTTGCTGTGGTATCACCCCAGACAGATTGTTGTAAGACAGATTCAAATATCCCAAATAATCCAGAGAACCAAGCTGGAATGGAATTTTCCCTGAAAATTTGTTGAGAGAAAGGTCCAGCAATTCCAACTGACTAAGATTGCCCACGCTACCCGGAATGACCCCATTGAAAGTGTTCCTTGAAAGATTTAGAAACATCAACCCTTTTAGATTTCCAATTTCCCCTGGAAGATGGCCCCATAATCTGTTGTTTGACAAATCAATGCATCTCATACTGGAAAAGACATAAGCGTACTGCCTTTCTGATCCCTTGGTTACTATATCCATGCCCTCTATATATTATTTCATGTATTTATTTCTATCTACACGAGGGTTGTCAGCACCACTAGACCTAGTACCAGGACCCCCCTCACGCCTACCAAGATTAGCTCCTAGGAGAGCACGACGGCCTTCTCTAAGCACAGACATATTTTCCTCCACATCGACCATGGCTGAGAAATTTAAGTAGGTATTTGGGATTTCCCCAAACAGAAGATTAGAAGAAAGGTCGAGGATTCGGAGCTCCGTCAATTTGCCGAACTGTGGAGGTAGTTTGCCATTGAAATTGTTTGATCTCATTATAAGAACCTGTAAACTTGAACAGTTAGCAATCCAATCTGGAATGTTTCCTGTCAAATCGTTTCCTCCAACGTCAACCACCTGCAGCTCTGAAAATTGTGCTAAATTAGACATATGAAGAAGTCCTTTCAGGTTGTTCTTTTCAAGATGGAGAGACGCAAGTTCTGCTAAATTTCCAAGCTCCATAGGAACCTCACCCTCTAATTCATTACTTGCCAGGTTCAGCATTACAAGTGCTGAGAGGTTGCCCAGGCTGGCAGGGATCTCTCCATTTAACTGATTGTTATCCAAACGCAGCACTTCAAGAAATGGAAAATCACCCAGACTATGAGGGATATTGCCTCTTAGCTGATTATATGACAAGTCTAGAAGCCTTAGGGATGTAAGACTCCCTAATGAAACTGGTATTGGTCCTTCAAATTTGTTGTCTGCAAGTAAAAACACCTCCAAACTTACTAGTGCAGGTATTACATTATCTAGCAATAAAGGGCCATTCAATTCATTTACAGACAGATCCAACATTTGCAGTGGAAGTGTGATTGAAGTAACAGGGAGAGGAACCTCCAAGTAATTGTTTGACAGATTCAAAAACGTCAATTCTGATGAAAATTCCCATAGCCAAGATGGAAGATCTTGCACAAGATTGGCATCTGATAAGTCCACAGTTTCAAGATGAAATTGAGTTGAAATCCAGCTGGGATTTGGACCTCCAATCTTACAACTTCTGAAATTCAAGGTCTGCAGCTGGAAAGGTGGAATCCAAGGTGCTGAGTCAATGTGGATATTCAACCCACTATAAGACAAGTCCAATACTTCCAACCTCGAACTATTGTACAGAACACTATCTGAAACTGTTCCTGTCATGTTGTTGTTGGAGAGCAAAAATGTTCGTAGAGAAGATGGCAGTATTAGCAAGGAAGGAATACTTCCATTCAGTTGGTTGTTACTAATATTAAGACTGACGAGTGAAGACAACCGAGCAAAAGACAAGGGAAGATCTCCACTAATCTTGTTGTTGGAAAGGGATAAGTATCTTAGAGTGCTAATTTTCCCTAAAGTGAAAGGGATACTGCCTTCCAATTGATTATCATGTAAATCCAAAACGATAAGAGACCGGAGATTGCCTAGAGCAGGAGGGATTAGACCACTAAGCCTGTTGCCGCTAAGATCTATGGAAGTAAGATTGATGAGTAAACCCAAACCAGATGGGATGGGACCTTCTAATTGGTTCTAGTGAACGTCTAAAAAGGAGAGGCTATCCATGTCCGCAATATTTGAAGGAATCCTACCAGTTAAGTTGTTGATCGACATATTGAGATATCTAAGACTGGTGAGATTTGCGATGGCCACGGGTATCATACCCGTAATGTTATTTTCGGAGAGGTCAAGGTATTCGAGGAAATGAAGCTTTGAAAAACTACTGGGCATGGAACCATCTAAGCGATTGGAACTCAGATCAAGTGATGTTAACTTGGCCATATTCCCCATGCAACTAGGTATTGAACCATTTAAGTCATTGAAACTCAGATCAAGTGATGTTAATTTGCCCATGTTCCCTATCCAACTTGGTATCGATCCTGACATCCCATTGTTGCCCAACTTAAGAACAGTGAGTGAGGAAATATTTGGCAAAGAAATTGGGGTGTAGATTCTGTCGAAAGGAAAAAAACAGTGAGAGAGGTCCAGATATGTAAGGTGGGGCAAGTTCTTTAAGAAGGCAAAACTTGTAGGATTACGATAAAACCCGAAACCATTACCACTCAAATCCAAATACTTGAGATGTTTCAATTGTGACAAGGCTGTAACTATGTCTAAATCCTCTAAATACACACCAATTTTACCAATATCCAACTCAGTAACATGTCCACCCAATTCAGTTTCATCGCAGTGGACACTTCTCCATACACAACAATCATCTCCCTCCCACGTTTTCAGCGCATCATTATAATCAAAGAAGGTGGCCTTAAGGCTGAGGAGTGCTCTGGATTCATTTTGGGGACATCCATGGACAGACAAAAGTAAAAGTATAAAAGAGAAAGCAGAGTACAAGAAAGAGAGGGATGTGCACATACACAATCTATTCGCGCAAACCGCCATTGTCACCAGAATGTACAATCAATCACTGCTTCATTACTTTGCCATAATACACCGTCACCATGCTCTGCTCTCTCATCTATTTCATTTATAGCACTAATACATCGTCTAGTTTACGGAAAAGGAAAATATGCAGAATTTTCTCATACTCCGTCTAGTTTACGAAAAAGGAAAATATACAGAAATTGCTCGTACTAGTCATTTTCCAGGTCTCCCGTTACTTAATTTTGACGACTGCATCGTTGAGTGTAGTCGTCAGTTTTGTTTATCCGACGGAAAATTCTGACGTTTTATAAAGAAAGAAAAAGTTATACGCTAGAGATTTTGACATCCACTAAAGATTTTAAACTACGGCGCCGCGACCCAAACATTTCGACAAGTGATTTTGACACTAGCATTTCAAGAGACGTTGGGACATAGAGTGGGAAGGTTATTGTTGTACGTGAACACATTAGTTCGTAACCCATTCACAATTTGTTCGCGACAAATTTCTATACCTATGTAATGCTAAGCGTGAAAAATAGAACCAGACTCAGTCATTGATTGGATAGAAGGCATGGAAAATCACTTTGAGTGTGATGGAATAAGTGAAGTTCAGAAGGTGAGAGTAGCCAAGTCAAGGATTAGAGGCTCTGCTCTTACATGGTGGATTTTTGTCCAAACTAAGAAGGAAAAAGAAGGGAAAAAACTCATAGCTACATGGAGAGAAATGGTAGCCAAGGTTAGAAAAGCCTATATGCCAAAGGATTATGAAATCCATTTACACAAAAGGAGACAGAGTCTAAGACAAAAGTAGACTGATGTCAACACTTACACCAAGGAGTTCCAAAAGTTGTGCCTAAGGTCCAAGGTGGTGGAAGAATAAAGCATTAAGGTTTCCAGATATCTTAATGGTTTGAAGTGGTATATTCAAGAGGAGATGTGTCTCCTAAGTCCTAAAACAGTGCACTAGTGCTATCAATTGGCACTAAAGATAGAGGAAAAGGGTAGAAGGAAGCAAGATACCAGCTTAAGGAATAGAGGTAGAGCAAGAGACCAAAGAGGTCATAGAGGTGGTCACCAAAGAAGAGGGATTGATCAGAGAAGCCAAGGAGAGTCTAAACTTGTTGAACAAGGTGGTGAGACCAGTTCTAGAGGGAGTTATGGTAGGGGTAGAGGCACTCATGGAGGTTCTAATAGAGGAAGAGGTCTAGGAAGAAGTAGTTCTTATTTTGCTAACATGAAGTGATATAACTCCGAAAAAATGGGACATCCAACATATAGGTGTCCAGAGAAGGCATCTTCTACCAATTCAAAGAAGAGAGTGGCATATGCACAAGAGGACTCATCAAGTGTCAAGTCACCAGAAATAAGTCACATAGAATCAGAGATGGGAGAGCACCTTATGTTTAGAAGGGTCTTGATAAGACAACTAATGAAAGAAGAACCAAAACAAAGGAGAGCCCTATTCAAAATTAGGTGTAAGATCATGGGTGAGGTGATTATGGATTCTGGCTCCACAAAAAATATCATTGCAGAGGAAGCAGTTAAGAAGCTCAACTTGACAAAGATACCCCATAGCAATCCCTATAGAGTGACATGGTTGAACAAAGGGAAAAGTGTCCTAGTGAATAAGAAGACATGGGTTAAATTCTCCATTGGAGGATACAAGGACAAATTGTTGTGTGATGTGTTTCCCATGGATGCCCACCATCTCTTATTTGGAAGACCATGGCAGTATGACAGGGAAGCCATGTATGATGGAAAAGGGAACACTGTTAGATTTAAGAAAGATGGAAAAACACTCAAAATTGAGTCCTTGATGGACGATGATGAAGTTCACACAAAGACTCCTAGTGTGTTGCTTAGTAGTGGAAAAGAATTAATGAATATACTTCAAGAAGAAGATGCTAAGGGGTATTCCATAGTTGTGAAGCCTAAGGAAGAGGAAAAGCCTAGACAAGAACCTACACCATTGGAGGCTCAAGATTTTCTTGGAAGATATAAGGATATAGTTAGTGATGGTACACCTACAACCCTACCTCCTAAGAGGTCTATAAGTCATGAAATAGACTATATACTAGGGACCTCATTACCTAATAAAGTAGATTAGAAGCTCACACTAGAGAAGAAACAAGAAGTGGTAAGGCAAGTACAAGAGTTACTTGATCAAGGGCTAATAAGGAAAAATATCAGTCCATGTGTAGTACCAGTGATCTTGGCATAAAAAAAGGTGGTAAGTGGAGACTTTGGACTGATTCAAGGGAAATAAATAGGTTTACTATTAGATATAGATTCCCCATACCTAGGATAGAGGATCTAATGGATTGCCTTGGAGAAGCCCAATAATTCACTAAGTTGGATCTTAAAAGTGGATACCATCAAATCAGGATAAAGGATGGGGATGAATGGAAGATAGCCTTCAAAACCACTGAAGGGTTGTATGAGTGGATTGTTATGCTATTTAGGCTTACTAATGCCCCTAGCACATTCATGAGGTTGATGAATGAAGTGATAAAGGACTATACATGTATATTTGTGGTGGTATATCTTGATGATATATTTATCTTCAGCAACACAAAAGAGGAACACCTAAAGCATTTAAAGGTTGTGCTAAAAAAACTATATGAAGAACAATTATCAATTAACTTGGAAAAATGTGAATTCCTCAAGCAATAACTTGTTTACTTTGGATTTGTGGTGTCTCAAGGTACAGTGAAGATGGATCCAAGTAAGGTTGAAGTTATGCTAAATTGGGCTACACCAACCACATGGAGAAAAGTTAGGAATTTTCATGGGTTAGCCCAATTCTATAAAAAGTTTATTAGGAATTTAAGTGGTATTTGTGCACTAGTGATGGATACTATTAAAGGAGGGCTAAAAACCAAGTTTAAGAGGACCTATGAAGTAGGCCAAGCATTTAAGAAGTTGAAATGTAACAAGTAGCCACGCAACACATCCTCTTATTACCAAGCTTTGATAATTTGTTTACCTTGGAGTATGATGCAAGTGGAGTTGCAATAGGAGTATTGAGTCAAGAGGATAGGCCAATAGCCTTCTTTACTAAGAATCTCAATGAAGCTAAAAAATAAGTATCCAACCTATGACTTGGAGCTGTATGCGTTAGTGCAGTCACTTAGGAAATGGAGGCACTATCTCCTACCTAAAGAGTTTGTGGTGTTCACAGACAACCAAGCCTTTAGTTATATCAATACAGAAGACAAGCTAAGCAATAGACACCTAAAATAGATGGAATACCTACAAGCCTTCACATTTTCTATCAAGCACATGAAGAGAAAAATGAATAAGGTAGAAAATGCATTGAGCAGGAGGTTGTTGACAATCAAAGAAGTCCAACTCCAAAGTATTGGAATAGAAATCTTTAAAGATCTCTACAAGGATGATGCAGACTTCTCATAAGCTTATAATGTATGTTTAGATTTTCAAAATCACTTTCACAGTCAAATTTATAGAATACACTTTGTAGAGTGGTCTATTGTTCAAAGAGAATCAACTATGTGTCTATAAGGTCTCAATGAGAGAAAATCTCATTTAGGAGAAACACAATGGTAGTCTTAGTGGCCATTTTGGCATTAACAAAACAATGGAGTTTGTCTAAAGATTTTATTATTGGCCTAAGTTACCTAGGGACGTGAGAAGATATGTTGAATGGTGTGTCATATGTATTAAATCCAAAGGAGGAGCTAGCAATAAAGGCCTATAGAAGTGTATCATCTTAAAATGGAAGCACTTCCATGTTAAGAGCGTTTAGCCCTCCGAGTATGTGGTTTGGGGTCATGTCAAATGCCTTGAATGGATATTTGACTTGGATCTAGCTTTTCCCCCTGTTCTACCCCATTTCCCACTTCTTCCTGGCATTTTCCTAGCATTCTGGACTATGTACCTAAGGTTTTTGACCATAAGGTCAAGGTCAACTTTATGGGGTCAAAGTCGACCTCGACCCTGACTAGGTCAGGGTCAACCTCGACCCTGACCTAGTCAGGGTTGAGCTCGACCTTGACCCTAGGGTTTGGGTTCCTCGAGGTTAGCCTCGGTTGTAGGATTTCATCTAAATCTTGCACTTTCCCTCTTCTGGGCTATTATTTCTCGGATTAAGTGTCGAAATCTCAAATTAATATTTGAGGAGGATCTTTCTAGAGATTTGTATAAGATTCCTAATTTATTATTGGAGATTAACCTTTCTTGATTTTTGTGCCTAATGCTCATATTAACTTTGGGGTTAGCCTTACCTCAAATTTTGTGACAAGGCTCTTAAATAATTATTTATTTCTATATTAAGGGTGGTCCCCTCCTAGAGTTTTGTGTCAAGACTTTAATTTAATTTCCTTTCCATGTGCATCTCTATAGAGTTTTGTGCCATGGGCCCTTAATTATTATTTTCTACGAGGCCCCTCTTGTGCCCTAGATCACTATAAAAGGGAGCCTTCCTCTCTCATTTTCACATCTCATCTCAAGCAATTTCATGATCAAGGAGCTCTCAAGCAAGATCAAGCATTCCATTCAAGCATTCAAGTCCTCTTCTCCATTCAAATTCTCCATTGAAGATCAAGGATTCAAGCATTCAAACTATTGAAGGGATTTGGTTCAAGCATTCAAGATTCATCATTCAAACCCTAGATCTAGCCATCATGATGGTGTGATCTTCCTTCAAGATCCTTTGTCCATCTTCAAGATCTATTCCTTCTTCTCTCAAGGTGGATTCCAAGCATACAATCATGGAGGTTTGATTTACATTTATTGTTTTGTTTAAGCTTTCATATCAATATACTTGATTACATTTCAAATACAATTGCATATCTATTGAATGTCATAGCTTCATTGTTAGGTCTACTACTACTTGCTAGCATTCTCCATTTCAATTTCAATATTAAGGTTGATTCCAAACTGGGGTTTGACCAAGGCAAACCCCCCCCAAACAAACAACAAAAATCTTCTTTTTCTTGTAGGTACAGGTGCAGAACTTCAGATCTGAGAGTTGATTTGGATACCCTTTTCACTGAACTTCCGAGATCTGCGAACAAAGTCAAAGTTGACTTTCATTTTTCTGAGGTCATCCTTGACCTTTTATGAGGGTCAAGGTCAACCTGATCAAATCTCAGAAAAAGATTTCTGGGTTTTGTAGATCTCGTAGTTTTGGCTCAAATTCATGAGAGTCAACAATTTTTGAGATCATTTGATAGGGTTTTCAGCCAATTCTTTTTCGGAGGTAAGTACCTTTTCTTCTTCATTTCAATATTAATAATCTACAATTACTTTCTATATCAATACAATTTCATGTAAGTATTAAATATTGGCTTTGGGGTCTCTTTTATGTGCAAACCATTGTTCTAGGACCCCATACACTATTTTATCCTTTACAAGAAGCCTTTACACATTCCCAATAGGTCATGTGAGTGTATCAACATGGACTTCATAGTAGGGCTTCCTAGGACCAAGACATGGGTAGACAACATTTATGTGGTGTTAGATAGATTTACCAAAATGAGTCACTTTATCCCTTGCAAAAAACCTCATGATGCTAGCCACATAGCTCATCTTTTCTTTAAGGAGGTTGTAAGGATATATGGACTTCCTCTAAGCATTGTGTCACATAGGGATGTAAAGTTCATGGGCCATTTTTGGAAGACCCTATGGAATAGATTAAGTACAAATTTGTCTTTTGGTTCAGCTTACCATCCACAAATAGATAGTCAAATTGAAGTAATTAACATGGTGTTGGGTAACTTACTTAGATGCCTAACCAAAGAGTATGGGCAAACATGGGTTCTAGTCCTTCCACAGGCAGAGTATGCCTATAATGATAGTGTTAACTGGACAACTAGAAAAAGACCTTTTGAAATAGTGTATGGTATGCACCCAAGGGGAGTGAGTGAACTCAGAGATTTAGGGAGTATGGAATATAGGAGTGGCCATGCAAAAGACTTCTCTCAAAGTATGAAAGAGATTCAGGAGCAAGTCAAGAAGACCCTAACAAAAGCTACCCAAAAACTAAAATCCAAGATGGATGAGAGGAGAAAATATGTTCAATTTGTAGTAGGTGAATATGTGATGGTCCACTTGAAAAAATCTAGATTACAGAAAGGAGTACCTACCAAGTTGCAGATGAAGAGAGTAGGACCGTGCAAGATTCTAGCCAAGTATGGGGCTAATGCATACAAGGTAGACCTTCCTTTAGATCTGGCCATCTCACTGGTGTTCAACATAGAAGACCTAGTTAGATACAAAGAAACATTGTCAGAGATCAATCAAAATAGTCAAGAGGTCCTCTCAGACATTAGTACAGTATCTATATACCTCCTAAGACAAAGCATCAAGCCAAGAAGATCTTCGAGTCTAGAGTGAAGAAGTAGACTAGACACAGGGTCTACATAGAACACCGTGTATAGTGGAAGGACTACCCTAAATATGAAGCTACTTGGGTGGAGGAGACCAACTTCAACAAGCTCGGTATTGATCTTTCTTTGGTATCCCTTACTATTCCTTAGTTAGTCTTTTTGCAAAGGGAGAGAACGGTGCAGAAGCATTTATGGGTTGATTGATTAAATCCTTTTTTTTTTGTTGTGTAAGCCCTCAGAGGCATGTGAATATTTTTCATAAGATCATGTTGACCACAATGTGTGAATCCAATAGGGATTATAGGTCAAGTTAGGTGGACTAAGTCTTTAGGATGTAGCATCTTGGGGGCTTAAGTATTTTGAAGCCTCTTGCTTGGTTAATTGAATATGATGATGTCATCATGTTGTCATTAGGGCTATGATGTGTTAGGAGTCATGTTGGAACCTAAAAATAGAATCTAGGATAAGATAGGAGGGGAACAAAGTAATTTTGGAAGGAAGTTGTAAAACTTGCTAAAAAGTTGTAAAAAAGTTACTTAGAAACTTTTGCAACTTTTCAAAGTTTCAGGAACAACTCTGTCCAAACACACACCAATGACCTAGGAGTGCCCTAATGGAAACCAAAGATGAAATTTGTTTTATTTAAGATAATATTTGACCTAATCACAAGGTTGGATGTCAAATGTATAGATTTTTGGCTATAAGAATTAGAACAGTGCATGAGTTTGGATGTCAAAGGGTATGTTTGATTCCATCGATTCCTCTAATGGGAAGGTTGATCACCCACCCCCACCTTTATTTCCCACCACATGAGCCAAATATGGGTTGTCTTTGACTGTTTTGGATCATAGTAAGATAATTTAATCTCTTGATGTAGCTTTTGCTGGGATGGATGTGAGAGAATTGAATCACTCCCCGCCTGAAGAGTTGCTTAGCAAGAATGTTGGGATGAAGATAGATATTGAATTGGGTGAGTAGTTAGAGATAAATAATTGATTCAGATGGGGGAAAGAGAGAATCTACTGAGAAACCAATAAAGAACAAAGATCTTGAGGGGTCTAAAGATAATAGGATAGTTGTTCAAAGGAATAAGAAGAAAAATGAAAACAACTTTAGCATGCTTCTTCACTCCCACTCCAAGAAAGGGGTGAATCTCTAAGCTAATTGTTAACTATTTTTTCTTTATTGATGGATTTATGATTTGGTTTTGGGGGGTTGTTGATTTGGGGATGACGTTTCCCCTATGTGGCCTCAATTGGTACAAGCCAAGCTAAATTTTCCTATTTCTTTAGGTGCTTCCCAAACATAGCTATTAATTTACTAAAAAAAAATTTAATGTAATTTTATATATTATATATTATCAAATACAAATATAAAATAAATAAATATAAAATATGATTTAAACTAATTTAAATTATTAACTATAATTTTGTTAATTGATTTTAGCATGATATTATAAAATAAAATTATTTAATACAAATATCACATTTGAATTTTTAAGTATAACATATTTAATATATTTCTCTTATATTTATTATAAATGTACAACATATAATTTTTATTTATATATTTGCTTAGCCACATTTTAATTAAAATATGATATACTTTTTTATTTTAAACTTCTTTAAAATATGAAATATGTATGTTAGAGTGTCATGGGCTTAACATTTTTCTTCCTTACCTACTATTTTTTGTTTCCCATGGTTGTGGAAAGCTGCTCTTCTAGGATATTCTTCAACTCACAATACTATCTCCAATTCTGGTTGTCTTATCATCACGAAATGTATTTTTGGAAGTTTAGATGTTTAGCTACCTTGTCACATTTCTTTTTTCCTTGTAAAATTGAAATCCATACCATTTGTTCATGTCTTCTAACCGAAATGACCTTCGTAGCATCCTCCCTAAATGATCTGAAATCCAATGATGATGTTATCGAAGTGTAGGTTGAAGGTAATCTTTCTCAACTTAATGGTATGATCTCATATGCAGGAACTCAATTCAATAAAGTTCAAACTCTCTAGGCTCCCTCAACTATCGACATAACTTGATGTGCATGTTCTCTATCATCAAAAACTAATACATTCAAACTATGCTGCTCCTCATATAGTGGATTCTCGTGTTTAGTGACAAATGAGACTTGTTTCTCTCTCTAGCAATTGTTGCTTGGGTTTTCAAGGCTAACTACTTGTAAGGTGCAGCATTTTTTTACCTACTACAACCTTTGTTTTCTTTTTACCTTAATTGTTTTAAGATAAAATTGTCTAAGATTAGTGTCTTAAGAGTTGTAGCTTTCCTTCATCAATTGATACTCTTGTAGCTTCCAACAAACTTCTTGTTTGTTGTTGTTATTTCCAACAATCTGTTTGATATTTGTATATTGCAACTTAATATGTTTCATGTAAATTTGAATTTCATCTTCCAATGAAAAAAAAATGAATGTACAAAATAGATCAATGTTTCCCTATTTGACTTTCACACTTCTTCGACATACCTATTGCACACCAAGGTGCGATTGCTAGTAATATGTCCACTTTATTCTATTTCATCATGGCAGACACATCTCTCCACATACAACAACCCTCTCCTATAAGAATTCAATATGCCACTATGTCAATTGAACTTGGTTCTAAACTTTAGAAGTACTATTGATTTGTTACGAGAACAAACAAAAAGTGCATTTAAAGAAGGCAAAACAAAAAAGAAAAAATATATATATCTATTTATTGTTTTACTTCTCATATGCATAAATAAACATTTAAAGAAAAATTAATAAATATTATAATATTAAAAAATGATATTGTCTTTTACAATAATTGTTTTTGGTACTATGTTGAGGTTTTACGTTAGATTGTTTTTAGCCCTTCTTATTATCTGTTCCAAAAGATCTACAAGTTAAGTAAAAATCACTAATCTCAAAACTCATTTATTGCAACAATAGTTCGTGCATTTTACGAAAATGAAAATTCATAGAAATCGCTAAGCCTGGTTGTTGCGTAGAATCCGCGATGCCGCGTGGTGAGATATATTCTTGTCTTGTCTTACTGCAAAGTGTGATTGTGAGCATATCAAAGTGACTTTTAGTAGAATCTCCAAATTTCTTGTAGAATCTCCAACAACACCCGTCCATATTTACTCATACCAAATTCAATGCAAAGTCACTTTGAGTGGAACCACACATGAAATTTTGTCACCGAATTTAAGGATAACGTCCAACATCCATCCCCAGATTGAAGCAGATTTACATGAAAATTAAGCAATCACACATTGGGAAAGGCTTTCTGTAAAAGTTGCTTTAAAATTCGCGTCACCTGAGCGTGCCGTGTAGAGATGAAGGAAATTAGCATCACCTCCTTAGAAATAAATGAGAAAGAAAATCACCATTGACCAAGAATCTTTAGTTAGTAGATTTATTCTAAACGACAACTAAATCTTTTCCAAATTTCTCATATGCATGGGTATTCTTTCTCAACTCAAGGGTATAATCTCATAAGTAATTTTTTTATGAAAAAATAATAATAATTTTTTTATTTTAAATAATTTTAAAAACTAGCAATTGCATCTTGGTGTGAAATGGGTACTCTGAAGATATATTGAAGATCAATTAGGAGAGAGATCAGTTAAATTTGTTTAAAATGTCAGAGAAGCAATCAAAAAATGGAAAGCCCACAAGAAAATTAAATAATTTGATTTTGGTATGTAGGTCCCGCGCATCTGACAGGCTACTTCTTTACCTGGCTCTTTATTTTCTTCCTTTAATGTCAAAATGATAGATTATTTCTATTGGCTTCAATCGGTACTCATGTCATGAAATAAATGACACTTAGCAATATTAAAACGTGTACTTCATCTCGAAATAGATCATGAGTCATCAAAATTATGTTTAAAATTCTTACCAATTTCTTCCTTTAATGGGGTGCATATCAATTGTAAATTTGTATTCAAATTTGATTTATAATAAGTTTGTTTATGTCAAAGATCATCCAAAATGGAAGGCATTACCATAGTTAAAAATACATGGTTAAAAAGGTAAAATAATTTTTTTTATTCCTTTTCATAAAACAAGTACTTTGATTCAATTTATTTATTATTTGAAGTTGAATTTATAAGATGGTAACAATTTATTAATAAAAAATTGTAAAATTAATATTTTGTAATGATAAATTAGTTGTATATTATTATTATATATTTTTTATTCTAATTATTTATTTTATTTCTGCTAATTAAATTATAATATTTAATCATTATAAATTTATATTAACATTAGATGTTATAATATAATTATACACATTTATTAGATACTATATTATTATTTTATTTAATAAAGAATATTGTAAACAATATATATAATAATATGTTAAATTACATATATATAAAAACATAAATAAATATTAAACATATAAATCTATCATATTTAGTATCATTCTTAATTTTGTAATGCCCTTAGAAACAAAGACATTATAAATTATATTCTAGATAGTTTATAATATCGAAAATACAATAATATATTGTTACCTATTATACTATATAAAATATATTAATATTAATTATAATAATTTGATATTTAGAAGTCTTTATATATTACTTTTATTTGTACTTTACAAAAATATATTCAATATTAATCGTATAATTATATATTTATATTAAATTATTTTATAATATATGGTTTAATATATTAATAATTAATAATTATATTATTATTTCATTTTATTTATAAATGAATGTAGAATTCTTAACAAGAAGTTCAATTCTTGAAGAGATAATAAGGGAGACAATTATGAAATTTACGGTGAAGGAAAATATTGCATTTCAAATTTGAGGGTATGTTCTCGACACAATTTCCATGAGTAATTAGTCATGCACCAACCCCAGCAATAAAAAAATGTCTACAAAAAGGATGGTCATCTCAAAAACAATGGTTGGACTTCCGGTTAAACATCATCATGCTTGCAAATACATCAAATCTGTATGAATTTTCCCGCAACGACACCAAATTCAAACCTTTTCAAGTCATCACTTCAACTTATATGAATAAAAATAAAGAATTTTATTTTTGTTTAGTGAAATGACACTGTCGGATGAAATGGTGAAGGAGAGTGGTGAAATAAGTGATGTTTTGTGAAATTGACACAACTAAAAAGACCCATGACTTTACTACACTATTATTTTAGTTTTTTTAATTTTTTAATTTTGAACTGACGGACACGATTGAAACAATCATCTTGGATGCCTCTAGTCCATCGTGGACCGTCAATTTTTTAATCTAGGTCCTCTTTATATAGTAACCCCTTTGGGGTAAAAATATAATTAACTATCATTAATTACAATATAATTGAAATAAGAATAAATAAAAATAAAAATTGAATACTAAATTATATATATATATATATATATATATATATATATATATATATATATATATATATATATATATATATATATATATATATATCTATATATATATATATATATATATATATCTAATTAATAACTATGGATGTATAATGTTATTGATTATTACAATAAATAATTAAAATAATATATTGGACAACATAATTAATATTTAAACATCAAATTATAATGTTAACAATATGAAATTGGGCATTGATTATTGTGCATGAGAAAAGATAGGATTACTAGGTATAATAGTTATGCTGGTATGCAATGGCCATGTGCATGTGCGAATGAGCCCAGTGCAAATGTGTTGCACCATACCTGGTGCCCGTCACTGTTATCTATCATTTGATTATCATCCATATTAGCTTTTATTTATATACCTTCTAGTGTGAATGTAGACTAGCAATTGCACCCTGGTGTGCAATGGGTATGTTGAATAAATGCAAAATTCAATAAGGAGAAAGTAATGAGAAAGTTTGGTCTATTTTTTGAATGCATTTGTGCAACACATGAGTTCAATTGGTAGGCCATTTAGAAAGTGATGTATACACAAAAAAAGTCTAAATTGAGAAGTGACAACTTTAAATCAACTATGCATTCACTCATAGGAGTCCAAGCATGATTGAAAAAAACCCTTCAATTGGGAATATATTAGGACTCCATTACCAATATGCTCATATTATATTTACAATAGGGAGTCAAGGATAGATAGTAAGAGAAAGAGGGAGAGATAATTTTGGAAGACAAAGATTGGGGGGAGGGGATGGTGGTATATGTGTCTGTGTGAATGTGCGGGCATGTGTGCATATGTGCGTAATGCCATGTCCTATTTCTTTGCCAACTTTGACACTAAAAAGAACACATTTTGAAAAAAAAATCACATTCACACATCTATTACATTATAAAACGATTACGAATTTGAAGATGTTGTAAAGTAGTGTTTATTAGCATTATATTGCATTGATTTGTATCTATTTTTTGTTCTCCTTTGAAAAGTAGTTTTTATATAAAATTAACATTTTTAAGGAGTGACATTCAGTTAGGTCAACATAACACTTTTAAAAAAGGACAAAAGTACAATTCTTTCAAATTTGGATTTGTAACAACAATATCTAGTGTATCCAATCAGTCTCATTCAATTTGGTTGTTCATATTTAATAGTTTATTAACTTTTGAAGTGACACTAACTATAATTTGGACATAGTTTCATTTAGAGGCCCCTAACTTGATCTGTATATATCAAAATTCATTTCTTTTGTTAGAAAGATAACATAAATACCTAGTGCGTAGATATTTTTCATATTTTTTAATATTTTTCTCATTTTACTATTTTTCCATAAGTGATGCATATGGATTTTTCTAAATGGTCAAAAACTTATGTTTGATAAAACTAAAAATACAAGGTCATAATAAAAATATATATTGAAATCATAATCATTGAAAATCTTGTTTTGAGTAGCACCATAAGGCATTTGGGTTTCTCAAGATTATTTTATTTGGTCCTTGAACCAAAGCTTCAAAGTGCAAAAATCTACAAAAACAAGTTGGCTTTGGGGGAGAAGGCCATAACAGGCGCCTTCACCCAAAGAACCCTTCATGCGAACCACCTTGGCATGAACCCAAAAGCCTTCGTACGAAGTTCCATTCACACGAATATGGTGGGCACAAACAATAATGCAATGACTAATTTTTCCTTTGGTAACTAACCATATTCACCCAAAGTCGGTAGGCTGGGTTTCATTTTTTTGGCCTGAATGTTTAGTCAAGTATAAATAAAAGTTATTTTTTTCATTTTTTATAAAAACATATGTAAAGTTAATTCAAACTTTTTAATAATGAATATTATTTTAGTTTGTGTTGGATTTTCAAGGGAATTTTTTTGAAGAAAGAAAATAAGAAATAAAAGGAGAAAAAAACATAAATCTCCACGAAAGTGGTCACCTAGTAGAGGATTTTTTTTTGAGATGTTGCATTGGCACATTATTATAAAATTAAAGAAGAAATGCATCTTTAAATTAATCTCTCCCTGTGTGTGTGTGTGTGTGTGTGGATTGCTTAAGACATCTTTGGATCCATTAAGACCTCTTAAGGCACCTATGACCCATTAGAATCCCTAAGACCTAGAGTATGATTATAGCAAGGTAGGCTACACGTGTCTCTAATTTTGTAGCTATAGCCTATCCACCCTCCATGTCAAAAGAATGAATCTCAATATTTGATAAAACTGATATTTTCTTAAAACTGAATGCATGCATGGATTCAAAATGATATAGAACTATTTTATAATGAATAAAGGCTCACTAAAAGAAATAATTCAAAGTAGACATGCACTACCCTATAGAGTTGTATGGAGTCCTTCTAGTCAAATAATACCAATATGCATTAATCAATTCCCTTTAGCACAGAAGGCAAATTTGAACAACTTAAAATTGGGAGAAAAATTATTCCAAAACATGTTTCTTACCATTTTCATCAACTACTTTGCTTGTTGGCATTTTGCAGTTTCCAATACCATTTTTCTATACAACCTTTTCACTACCTATGATAAAAAAAAAACTTATTATAATATAAATTAGGTGTAAAAAATTAACCAAGAAGTGTAGATGATCTCCATTGGCATTCTTGAAAAAAGCTCATGCTTCTCACCAACTGCTGAAGTTTTGAAATAGTCAATGAACCACCCCTTGGAAAAGAAGATTAAAGGTTTAAGTTAGCAAGATTTACTCAACAGAAAATGTTTGGAAATGAAGGTATTTGTATAGAAACAACAACTAGCATGCACTTCAAAAAAGAACAAATTTGAACACACTTAATCTTCAAAATTATCGATAGGAGTTCCTTAGCACCAAGCTTAGCTATAGTAAGAATATGTCCTTGATTTTGATTAGGTCCAAGAGAAGTATTGTAATCTATGGGGAAATTGGCATATCTTGGCCTGTATCATGTATATCAAATCTGTCAATTCAAGTTAACAAAAAAATTAAAAATACACATAACAAACTAGTGTTTTTTATTCTATGAGAAGCTTGGTGTTTAAAAAAATGACAAAAAAATTTATATTAATGTCCATGAATGAACAATAAAGGTCTATGGAACTTAAAAGTACACCAAGTTACACTAGCAAGTAGAGTTATTCAAATAACTCCAAAAAAATAAAAAAATAGAAAACATTAAAAATAATGATAAGGGACAACTAGAAGTGAACCATGGATGGATAAACCCATGATAATCTAGGCTTAAGTTCGGATATTTGGAGAGGCCAAGTTTGTCTTTTTCTATTTAAAAAGTAAGAACCACTTAAATTGAAGGAGGAGGACGAGGTCTTAGAATTAGAGAGTAATTAATAATAGAAAATTTCTACATTGAATGTAACTATTGCTTGCATGTTACTTTTGCATCCTTGAATTCTCTCATCCTGATAATGGACTATGGAGTTTGATTTGAAACATTGATTGTAAAAAAAATTCATGAATACACCATCAAATCTAGAAACATACAACCAACACTAAAGCAAGTAGTTAGATAAAAGTATAGCATACAAGCCCTACTCCAAGTTTTTGAATTACCATGTTAGTTCAAATGCTGGGAAACATCAGCTAATATGTATTAATAAAGGTGAACAAATCTTACCATATATTTCGACTGATGAAACGTCCATTAATATAGGTAAAGGAAACAAAGTAGAAATTAAAAATGGTGTAAGGATGACTACAAGGAGATAGAATTTTGTTAGGAAATTACTAAGTGTTCACTTATTTTTTTCTTAGAAATTATTGAGAAAATAAGTTGATCTTAGATGGAAGCTTTTTTAAGTATTAGATGAGAGGAAATGATAACAAAACCAAGAAAATTATTAAATTTTTTTAGATGGAAGCTTGTTTAGCCACATTTTAATTAAAATATGATATACTTTTTATTTTAAACTTCTTTAAAATATGAAATATGTATGTTAGAGTGTCATGGGATTAACTTTTTGTTTCCTTACCTACTCTTTTCTGTTTCCCATGGTTGTGAAAAGCTGCTCTTCTAGGATATTCTTCAACTCACAATACTATCTCCAATTCTAGTTGTCTTATCATCACGATATGCATTTGGAAGTTTAGATGTTTAGATACCTTGTCACATTTATTTTTTCCTTGTAAAATTGAAATCCATACCATTTGTTAATGTCTTCTAACTGAAATGACCTTTGTAGCATCCTCCCTAAATGATCTGGACTCCAACGATGATGTTATCAAAGTGTAGGTTGAAGGTAATCTTTCTCAACTCAATTATATCTTCTCATATGCAAGAACTCAATTCAATAAAGTTCAGACTCTCTAGGCTCCCTCAACTATCGACATAACTTGATGTGCATGTGTTCTCTATCATCAAAAACCTATACATTTAGACCATGATGTTGCTCATATAGTGGATTCTCTTGTTTAGTGACAAATGAGATTTGTTTCTCTCTCTAGCAATTGTTGCTTGGGTTTTCAAGGCTAACTACTTGTAAGGTGTAGCATTTTTTTACCTCAGTAGATACAACTTTTGTTTTCTGTTTGCCTTAATTGTTTTAAGATAAAAATGTCTAAGATCAGTATCTTAAGAGTTGTGGCTTTCCTTCATTAATTGATACTCTTGTAGCTTCCAACAAACTTCTTGTTTGTTGTTGTTATTTCTAACAATCTGTTTGATATTTGTATATTGCAACTTAATATGTTTCATGTAAATTTGAATTTCTTCTTCTAATGAAAATAAAATAAAAATGTATGTACAAAATAGATCAATGTTTCTCTAATTGACTTTCACACTTCTTCGACATACCTATTGCACACCAACATGGTGGACGCATCTTTCCACATACAACAACCCTCTCCTATATGAATTCAATATACCATCATGTCAATTGAACTTGGTTCTAAACTTTAGAAGTACTATTGATTTGTTACGAGAAAAAATAAAAAGTACATTTAAAGAAGGCAAAACAAAAAAGAAAAAATATATATCTATTTATTGTTTTACTTCTCATATGCATAGATAAACATTTAAAGAAAAATTAATAAATATTATAATATTAAAAAATGATAGTGTCTTTTACAATAATTGTTTTTGTTGAGTTTTTACGGGAGATTGTTTTTAGCGCTTCTTATTGTCTGTTCAAAAGATCAACGAGTTAAATAAAAAACACTAATCTCAAAACTCATTTAGTGCAACAATAGCCCCCTAGACTTCACGATGCCGCATGGTGAGATATTCTTGTCTTGTCTTACTGCAAAGGGATTGTGAGCATATCAAAGTGACTTTTAGTAGAATCTCCAACAACACCCGTCCATATTTACGCAGACCAAATTCAATGCAAATTCACTTTGAGTGGGACCAAAAATGAAATTTTGTCACCGACTTTGAGGATAACGTCCAACATCCGTCCCGAGATTGAAGCAGACTTACATGAAAATTTTACAATCAACATACGTCCAACATCCATCTGTAAAAGTTGCTTTAAAATTGGCGTCACCTGAGCGTGTAGAGAAGAAGGAAATTAGCATCACCTCCTTAGAAATAAATGAGAAATAAAATCACTTGTGTGACCATTGACCAAGAATCTTTAGTTAGTAGATTTATTCTGAACGTCAACCACAGATTTTGCAAATTTCTCATATGCATGCGCATTCTTTCTCAACTCAAGGGTATGATCTCATAAGTATTTTTTTAATGAAAAAATAATAATTTTATTTTTATTTTAAATAATTTTAAAAATTAACAATTGCATCTTCGTGTGCAATGGGTACTCGGAAGATATATTGAAGATCAATTAGAAGAGAGATAGATAGAGATGAGTGGCATTATCAATTAAGATGACTATAGAAACTCAAGAATAATTACCAATTTTGGAGGTTATTGAGTTTCTTTAGGAACTTAAAATTGGTAATGCCACTCATCTCTTAGACACTCAAGAAGTATATTAATGCCCATGAATGAACAATAAAGGTCTATGGAACTTAAAATTACAATATCAAGTAGAGTTATTCAAATAACTCCAGAAAAATTAAAAAATAGCAAACATTAAAAACAATGATAAGGGACAACTAGAAGTGAACCAAAGATGGATAAATCCATGAGAAACTAGGCTTAAGTTCGGATATTTGGAGAGGCCAAGTTTGTATTTTACTATTTAAAATGTAAGAAATATTGAAATTGAAGGAGGAGGAGGGGGTCTTGGAATTAGAGAGTAATCAATAATAGAAAATTTCTACATTCTAGGTAACTGTTGCTTGCATGCTACTTTTGCATCCTTGAATTCTCTCATCCTGATAATGGACTATGGAGTTTGATTTGAAACATTGATGGTAAAAACAAATTCATGAATACACCATCAAATCTAGAAACATACAACCAACACTAAAGGAAGTAGCTAGATAAAAGTATAGCATACAAGCCCTACTCCAAGTTTTTGAATTACCATGTCAGTTCAAATACTAGGAAACATCAACTAATATGTATTAATAAAGGTGAACAAATCTTACCATATATTTCAGCTGATGAAACATCCATTAATATAGGTAAAGGAAACAAAGTAGAAATTAAAAATGGTGTAAGGATGACTACAAGGAGATAGAATTTTGTTAGGAAATTACTAAGTGTTGACTTATTTTTTTCTTAGAAATTATTGAGAAAATAAGTTGATCTCAGATGGAAGATTTTTTAAGTATTAGATGAGAGGAAATGATAACAAAACCAAGAAAATTATAAAGCATCTTCCCTCATTTTCACTTATAATATTAGGATTATGGTCTCTCATTTAACTATACTAACTTGGCACTATCAATTTTTGTGTATACCTAGACATCTGACAAATAATTAATTTTTTTCATATTATTTCCTACATTTCATCTATACTAATAACATCATGATAAAAGGATTGTGCTCTCTTTCGACCTTACTACTTTGGCACTACCAGTTCCTGTGCAGGCCTTGACATCTGAAAAATAAATGAATTTTTCATGTCATCTAGACTGATAACATCATTACCAAATGCTCCATGTCATCTAGCCTAACATCTTATAAATATTTGACGTGATGATTAAGTGTGGAGGCCATGATGAAAGTAGTAGTATTAACATATGGCTTTGGAATTAGCCAATTAGAAGATTTATTTCCTCTTTTTTCAGTCATATGGGATCTAGTGTATATGGAAAATTGGTTTTGATAGAGACTTTTCTTAAAATGAAATTCATTTAAGGCTAATAAACTATCAAAATTGAGAACAAGAATGAAAAACATGTTATTATGGGTTTGTATAGAACTATTTTTGAAGATTCCACTCAAATCAAGGTACCTTCATGTTCACCATTAATAGATATTAAGCTAGACATTTAACAATTTGTCATAATCATTATGAGATTGAATGGAAACCAAAAACCAAAATCCATTCATTGATCTTTTGCTGCTTCTAGATTAGATTAATCTGTGAGAATTTTCTGCATTGACATTTTGGATCGCACTTTGTGATCCATCATTAAGATGAGAGAATGCAAGCCAATATTTTGGATTACACTCCATGATCTATCATCATGATGAGAGAATGCATAATTCACCATTTTAGATCACACATCCATCATCTGGATGAGAGAATGCACAAGTCCTTAATTTGCATTCTCTCATCTTGATGATGGATCATTAGATGTGATCTGAAATGTTGATGCAAACAACTCTCACACAATCATATCCACAAGTAGAAAAAGATTAGCCTAATGGGCTGTGCAAATCTAATGTCATCAATCCATTTGTTGGCTAGTTGTCAGTCCCACTAAACAACTAATAGTTACAAGGTAGATTTCTTAACTGAGATGCCAAGATCCTGATTGTTCCAAAAGATAATAGGAATTTTGATATCTAGTTAATGACATATCATTTGAGCCTATTGATTTCTTTGACTGGACAATTATATTTAATATATTCTACTTATGATGGAGATGCTGAAAAGACTAATGAGGTGTATAAGTAAAGGAAACCATAGTAGCATTCCATTTACACAACAATGGAAAAATTGTAAATGGAATTCAATTAACAACTTGATTTTAAATAGCTCAAACTTAGGGAAAAATAAATTAATACTATATTCATAAAAATAAGGAAGTTATGCTCCTAAAATATTAGTAGAAGATAATGTGATGGAGTATGGCTTACTATTTTAAAAGCATTCCGCCGACTTTACCATAAAGATTCATTAAGATATGAGTTAATATGAAAAACCCTCATTAGTGTTTAAAGGAAAAATTTAGAATGCCATCCAAACTAATAACATATTGTGAGCATGTAGTCCATGTCATACTATAACATCTTATAAAATTTGAGAAAATTGTAAGTGTAAAATAAATTAAGCAAGCAGAAATGTTAGTTTATGGCTCTACAATCACCCAACCAGAACAATGGAGGGGAAGGTCTTTTAACACACCCAGTCTCTATGATGCTATATAAAAAATTTACATAATTCAAAATTGCAATTTATAGATCTAACTTCTAACAAGTTGTCTTCTCTATTGAAACTCTCTTGTTCTTTAATGATATATCAATAATATCCTACAATTTTCTCAGTTCCATAGTTTGCTTCTATTCATAACAAATTTCAAGTAATTTGAGTACTTGTCTCTCAAGAATCCTTGGAGCCCAAATCAATTATATCAATGCACATCAATTGAATCCTTCTCTACAATTTGTATACCCATTCATATAAGGCTTGCACACAAGAAGTTGATTCTCAATACTCATGATCCTTCATCATATGAAAAAATCTACAACTTCAAAAAACATTTCCAAAGATGATAGATTACACTTGTGGCAACAAAGAGAGAATGTAAAACAACATCTATAGGAAAGAGCTGGAACCATTGATCACTTCACCTAAATTTTTCAATGCATTCAATTTCCTTTAAACTCATTATCTCCAACACCAAACAAATTATTTAGAGACCAAATACCATGTTAGGTACAAGTCAACCTAATTATCCTTGATTTTGAAATAAAAAAAGATGAGAGTGCTCTAGACAACTCACTTAACCTTGTTTGTTCATATTATGATGTAAATCCATTTCTAATTGAAATGAAAAATTCTAATTACCTATGCACTTCAAATCATTTTCATGTCTATTAAAAATGGTGGAATAAGTATTGCACAACCCATGAGGATGAAAGAACACTTGAAGATGCCTACAATGGTTTTGTAGAAGCCTTAAAAGAATCCTTCTCATGTTGGAAATTATGATTGTCAAAATATGAAATATTGTCAACTTCCAAAAGGTTATGACCAATCAACTCAAGAAAATAGTGATATATTCAACAACAAGATGAATATTTAAGATTCCAAATAAATCTCATTTTTAAGTGTAGGTTGGGCTTGAGACCCTTTATTCAAACTGATATGACATCCTCCACGTGTCCCCTTTAGGAGAAATCTACAAATATTCTTACAAATTTGAATTGAAAGATAAGCATGAGTTGAGGAATGAAGATTTCAATTTCCAAGATAAATCTAAGAATAAGAATCCTATTCTGGAGACAAAAAAGTTCTCTAGAATGAAAATAACCTTCATGTCAATCACATAAACAAAAAAACATCATATGAATAGAACAATGAGTAATCAAAGATAGCAAAGTGGTGTACAATACAGATGACACTTCATCAAGGAAATTTATGCTCAAAACATTTTACTTGATCAGAGGAAAACACCTGATTCTAGGATAGTGACACAAGCCATGAACTACAAGTAAAGCATCACAACAATAAATACCAATGTTGCCTCATCATCTAATTCACATAGAAAAGTCAAGTATTTTATTCTAGTATCGATTGCGAGATAGTGGACAACTTATTCAGTTCATTGTTAATGATGGTAACTAGGAAAACTTTATTTCCTCAAAAGATTTTGAAGACTGTACCTACATACTATTTGGCCCACAAGCATACACCATTGGACAAGCTTACCTCTAGGTTAGAGAACCATCACTCATCAATGCCACCTAATCTAAACAATCAAGCCCTTTCAAGATATAGCCTTGGTGACACTACTATTATACACACATGATGTTTTAATTGGAGTTTTGGACAACCATGTATATTTCAACACCATTAAATCAATGAAGCAAATCCTACAAATGTTATCATAGATATTATCCAAAGTAGATGTTGCGTGCAAAGACTAGTTGCTACATCCTTGACCATCTTCACTAAGAAATATAAAAAACTTATTAGTTCTAGTAAGAAATTGTGCTCTTAAAGATAAGACTTGAATATGAAAGACATATCCTTGCAATACAAACTAGAGAAGACACCTATAGGACATTGTGATAGAAATAAGGATCTCATTTTAATCACCTATGGGTGTTTTTATCCTTTACAAACTACATTTTCTTAATGCTTCTCTACACTGTTGTTCATTCCTAGAGGATGATTTGTGGGTGTTTTTATGCTTTGCAAACTACCTTTCTTAATGCCTCTCTACATGGTTGTTCATTCCTAGAGGATGATTTAAGTCCAATGCCAAATTCATTAACTAGTGAGAGAAGTACAAATCAGACCTAGCTCTTCACCTTGTATTGGCTCAATTGTGTTCCTATAAAAAAGGAGGCCATGTGAAGTTTTTGCATCAACAACAAAGCTCTCAACAAGATTATAATAAATAAATTTTATTGTCTTTTCACAATTGAGAATCTCTTTGACTAGGTCCATTGTGCAAAATGCTTATAATGTATAAAAATTGATCTAAGTCAAGGAACTTTAAGATTCATCTTTAACCCTCAAACATATGTAAGATAACCTTCACAAACAAGTAAGGCTTGTTTAAATGGGTTGGTTGTGCCTTTTGGATATCATTAAGCTATGTTCCTTGAACATTCATGATGACGATGAATGGGTTTTTCCTCCATTTACTATTTCATTTGTTTTTGTTTATCTTGATGATATCATCTTTTCGATATTTCATATGAAGCATATTTGTCTTATATTCATAAAGTGCTAGATGGTTCGTGGTAGATTCTCTCTTATTGAACAATTTTATGTATTTTTCTAATTTCTTCGTACACCTATCAT
The DNA here is from genome assembly GCA_027943335.1 of Chamaecyparis obtusa. NCBI lineage: Eukaryota > Viridiplantae > Streptophyta > Pinopsida > Cupressales > Cupressaceae > Chamaecyparis > Chamaecyparis obtusa. The sequence goes on from BSBK01004123.1 coordinate 217,437, forward strand.
ATCCATACTTGTATAAATCCAAAATTGCTAATGTCAAACTTAATAACATACCTACCCAATTCAAATTTCATCCCAGTGGACATCCATGCACAACACTCGTCTCCCAACTATGACTTTAGCGTTTAATGTCAATGGACGCCTTTAGGCTTAGGAGCACTCTAGATTCATTGTGGGGGATGTCCATGGACAGACCAAAATAAAATTATAGAAAATGAAGCACAGTACAGAACAAGGATTGCGGACATACACAAACTATTACTAAACACCAACATACCCAGTACTCTCGCATGTTTACGAAAAAGGAAAATGTATAGAAAATTGCCGGTATAGAAAATTGCCGGTACACTACCACTATTCATTTTTCATGTCTCCCACTATTTACTTTTGACTGCTGCATCATTGAATGGATGCTCTTCTTCCTTTTCTTCGTGTTAAACCTTTTCCTTGCCTGCTTATTCTTTCTTTAAATAATTTCTTCAGATAACGAAAACCGAGGATTCCCATTCAACGATGTAATAGTCAAAAGCAATTATACTACCTATTCTAACATTGATTAGAATACATCACTTTCTTTACCCATTCGCAATTTGTGTGTGATTTTTAGATCTACCACCTACCTATCTAAAATATGTTTAGATATATCTATTTTTATAAGACTGAATTTCAATATATATATATATATTTCTTGGTGTTTTATTGTGCTTGTTAGTTGTTCTTATTATCTTGATGTTGTTAGTATGTTTTTTGAGTTTTATTATATTTTTTATTATCATAGAGTGTGAACATTGATGCGAAAATCACATACACAATCAAAAATAAAAAATCTATTCATGCAATATCTAAATGGATCATGGAAATTTGATTAATTTGATAAATAATTTCATTTAATAAATATGTGAAAAATGAAGAAGAAAACATATAGATAACTATTTAGATTTTTAAAAAATTAATTTAAAATAAATTTGGAAAATAATTGTAATAAATAATTTTCAAAAGTTGTTACACAAAAATGAATTATTCTTTATTTATAATAGTATCTAAAAAAAAATTTAAAGCTTTTATGTTGTTTTTGAGCAAGAATTTGATGCTTTAAATTGTAAAACTAAAATAATAATAGAAAATTAGAAGATTGCATCTCATCCCTAACACAATTATTTGAATTTTTGTTTTGATATTATAACTATAATCTTCATTTCTATAAAATTATAATTGCTAGACTCTTATGTAGGTTCCCATACTAGTAATTATATTTTAGGTTTGGGTTGACACTTTATTGGATTGCTTAGATCCTATGTACCAAATGCACTCCTAATGCTTGTGTTTAAACTTCATCTTTGATGACAATGTCTAAAAAAACATTGTGGCCTTTTTTTGGGTCTATGATATTACAATTTAAAAAAAATCAATAGACTCAGTTCACTTCATAATAGTCAATCTACTTTAAATTCTTTTACAAAATCTAATATTTACAAATTAAACTAAATGTAGATTTTATTTGATGAATAGATTCTCTTTTACATCTTATCTTATAATTTTAATAGAGCAATTATAATATTTTAAAAATAATACCTCATATCTTTAAATTATTTTAAATTAAAAAAATAATCTATCATAAATATATCTTAGAGTCATCAACACTCTCTTAAGATGAAATGCATTCTAGATGCCCTCCGAAAATGTTAGAACATGAAATATTTATTACAATGAAAGCCAAATACATCCTTAATGTTAAGATGTCGAAGCACAAATTTTACTTTATTGAAAGAAAAATACTATATATGCCTAGATGAGGTGCCCAGCTAAGAAATCTACACATTATGCATTTATTACATTGAAAGCAAAATACAACATCCTTGCTGTCTAACTTCAATTAGTGCGGTCCCCCAACAGAAATGCTATAACTCAGTCCATCTGATCAAAGGTTGCCTTTCTCCAATTCACTTTGAAAGTGAGTACCAACACAACCACACAAAATCTTGCAGCAATTGACCATCCAATACTCAGCTCATACCATGACAATCCTTCCCCTCTCTCTTCTTTGACATCAATGGTCAGAGGAGAGAGTGGGGAATGGTGGGGAGAACACATCCAGCTTTCAATAGGGCATCCCCGCAGATTTGGATTTCTTGAAAATGCTGATTTGTCAAATGTTATCATGGGAGGACCTTGCTGTGGTATCACCCCTGACAGATTGTTGTAAGAGAGATTTAAATATCCCAAATAATCCATAAAACCAAGTTGGAATGGGATTTTTCCTGAAAACTTGTTGAAGGAAAGGTCCAGTGATTCTAACTGACACAGGTTGCCCATGCTGGCAGTGATATCTCCATTGAAAGTGTTCCTGGAAAGATTTAGAAACATAAATCCTTTCAGATTTCCAATTTTCGTTGGAAGATGGCCTCACAATCTATTGTTCGACAAATCAATGGATGTCATACTTGAAAAGACATAAGCGTAATGCCTTTCTGATCCCTTGATAATTATATCTAAGTCCTCTATATAGTATTTGTTGCGATCGCCTATTCCATGGTCTCCACCAAGCAGGGTCATATCTTCCTTTACATCGACCATAGCTAAGAAATTGAAGTAGGTATTTGGGATTTTCCCAAACAAAAGATTAGAGGAAAGGTCCAGGAGCCGAAGCTCCGACATCTTGCCAATCTGTGGAGGTAGTTTGCTGTTGAAATTGTTTGATCTCATCATAAGAGCTTGTAGATTTGAACAGTTAGCAATCCAAGTTGGAATTTCTCCTGTCAGATTGTTTTGTCCTACGTCAAGCACCTACAACTCTGAAAGTTGTGCTAAAGACAGAGGAAGAAGTCCTTGCAGATTGTTCTTTTCAAGATGGAGAGACACAAGTTGTGGTAAGTTTCCAAGCTCCTTAGGAATCTCCCCCTCCATTTCATTATTTGCTAGGTTGAGCATTACAAGACTTGAGAGCTTGGCTAGGCTGGCAGGAATCTCTCTATTTAAATGATTATTCTCCAAATGTAGCACTTGAAGAAATTGCAGATCAGCCAAACTATCGGGGATATTGCCTCTTAGTTGATTATTTGACAAATCTAGAATAACTAGAGATGTCAGAGTCTCTACTGAAACTGGTATTAGTCCTTCAATTTTGTTTTCTGCAAGTAAAAGCACCTCCAGAATTACTTCATGCTGAAAATATAGCAACAAAGGGCCATTTAATTCATTTATAGATAGATCCAACACCTGCAGTCGAATTGGGATTGACTCAACACTAACAGTGATAGGACCCTCCAAATGATTGTTTGACAGGTTCAAAGTCTTCAATTCCAATGAAAACTCCCAAAGCCAAGATGGAAGATTTCCTGCAAGATTGGTGTGTACTCTAAAAAGTGCACTTCTCTAAGTCATTATATCCAAGGGAATCTATGAGAGGGAAACCTTGAGAAAGCGACCTAGAGCTCCCTAGGCATGGAGTGCAAGGGTATTTTAAGTTTGCTCTCAGCTAGAGCTATTAAGCCTATAACCTTGCTAGTAAACCATGCAATGGGAGATTCAATGAAGAAAAGGGCAAGAATGCCAATATCCACAAGAAATCTAAATGAGAATGCAATGCAATACTATGCTAGAATGAAGATGCAAGCTAAGCTATAAAAATGAAAAATAGAAGTATTACAAATCCTTGCTAATTAAACTATGTGAGCTAATCTATAGCATGAAGGAAACTAGATTAAAAATGCAATAATAATGAAACTAAGCTATGATGCAAGAATAAAAATGAAATGATGATGCAATATTTCAATATGAGAGATTTAAGAATACCATAGCTCCAAAATGCCAAGATTGAGAAGCTCCAAGATTCCAAGATGCTAAGATGCCAAGACTCCAAGAGAATGATAATGCAAGAGATGAATTATACAAAAGATGAATAATGCCAAAAGATGGATGATTAAGAATGAGGAGAGAGTCTCCTTTTAAAGGATTTTAGAAATGAACGGATGGTCAAGATTAAGAGGCAAAAAAGAATTATCAAAGGTGGAGATTAAATCTTGGTTGATCCATGTGCTCAAGATTCTCAAGAGGCAAAATCAATGGACATGGTTAAGAGGCAAAAAAAGATGTGTGGAAGAGATTAAGAGGCAAAAAGATATGTGGAAGAGATTAAGAGTCAAAAAGATATTCCGCTCACCTTGAAAAGTGTGCATTCATGTGAAGACAAAATGTCTTTTTATTTTTATTTTTATTTTATTATTTATTTATTATTTTTAGAAAAGTGGTTTCCATTAAAAAAAAATTTTTTAAGAGCTTTTTAATTAATTAAAAGGGAGCATGTTCTCTTAATTAAATAAGATTTTTATTTTTTTATTTTTTTCTCCTTCTATAAAATAAGAATAGTGTTTTATTTGTGCAACTTAGGATAAGAAGAAAAGTGGGGGCTTTTTATTTAATAAAAGGGGAGAAAATTCCTTTTAAATAAATAAAAACTTAGGATAAGATGGTTAGCCCATAGAAAATAATCGAATAAATGATAGAACCAGGATTTGATCTAGAATAAGCAATTTATGATTTAGCAAAAGGGGCTAATAGTTTAGGTGACCATTTTTAGGTGTATACATTTGCCCCTCTTTGACTAATGTGTGATCGATCTGGGAACACATGCAGTCAAAGAATGAAGTTGAAATGTGAGATCGATTTGGGATCACAAAGCAACTCAGATCAGCCAAGAAAGCAAGAGATAGCCAAGAAGGCAAGCAATAGCGTTTTGACTCCAAAGAATGAAGTGTAGAAATATAGCAAATCCTGCATGGTCAGCCTGGTAGCGACAGTACTGAACACTTAGGAAAGAGATAGCCAATAAGATATGATGTGTCTGCCCCCTTGGGATGGAAAGTGAAATCTGGTAGAGGGAATGCAGAAGCAAGAGCAACATGATCAAATCACTAGAAATCATAATCAAAGAAATAGAATAGAAGAACCATTAAGCAATGAAGATATGCCCCACACATGGGACATGGGGCACGAACCTATCGGTCCCTCAACCCGAAAACACCACGGAGGGGAGGAATTTGAACTTGGGATTTGAAAGTGAATGAAAGACTGGAAGTTTGAAAGAGATGGGGATGAAGAATTGAAGAATGCCCCAGTGAAGATCGAAGGATCAGGCCTCAAAAGGTTAGCCAACTGCAGGGAAGAAGGAGAAAGGCGACTTGGATGATCAAGGTGAATGCGGATTTCGGTTTTGATCCTGAAATGATGGGAAAATGATAGGATATGAAAGACAAGAAGTGAAAGACATGATCAAGAAGAAGCAAAAGGCGAGCACAGTTGATTAACAAGTCCACGTAAGATAAAAAGAGATCTCTCTCCATATGCAAGATGCAAAACTAAACTAACATGAACTTAAGAATGCAAGCTACATGAAAAGTGGTTTACTTGCAAGGTTATGAAGCCAATAGACATCTAATTATCATCATCGAGCGTTATCGTAAGATCATACAATACACACTAGCATAACTATGTGGATCTAAATATAATCTATATTAGATAGAAATGTGGGAATCCCACCTAGGCATCAAAGACATGCAGGTCAAGATGACTAGTGCAGTGAAATTACCTAAGTTTGATATAGCAAGATTATGCTCGCATCGAGACACAAGAAAGTCAAGATGAATAGAAGCATGCACTTGCAAAACAGTCAAGGATAATACCTTGTAGGTCCATAGTGTCAAGTAAGACCAGCATAAATGCTCATGACAGTTAGGATCAACAAAATATACCCACAAGCAGAAAAAGCAATAAAACATGTTCTCATTCCCTCAGTCTTCTAGCTATGCATCATCGAAAATGATCATAGGGGGAGAACACTCAGCAAAGAAATAAAATCAAACAAATCTTAGCAAGTCAAGTGCGTGTGTGTAGGTTGTAGAGTCAAGCTTTGAGTATTGCATCTGCCAGTGAGAAATATTGCATCATCTAGACTGCGGGTAGGATATCTGATAAGTGTTGAGAAACACTCAACGCTAGGGTAGTGCTGAAAAACACAGTTGGGGTGGTGTTGAAAAAAACCATTTGTGAGGTGCCTAAGAAACCCAGACGTGCAAAGAGACCCAAGATAAGCTTAAAACAATGTATGCCCCCTAGACTAAGACAAGAGTCAATTCCAGGCTAGGAGAGACAAAGTGAGAAGTGGAGTGAAGGAGCGCCACGCAAGACTGATAGACATAGGTGCAGAGGGTCTCAAGCAGCACCTATTTCCAAGTTTTCACCACTTGATAGATTTATTGCAATTTTTTCAGGACTTTTTATAATTTTTTTGTATTTTTGCTACCAAGGCGCCTGTTTCCAAGTTTTCACCAAGGCATTTTTTTTTTTTTTTCTTTTTTTCTTTTTTTTGATTTTTTTGGTGAGACATCAAAGCGCCTATTGCTAGGTTTTCACTAGGATGCTCTTTTTTTCAGTACTTTTTATGCTTTTTAGGATTTTTTTCAGCACCATAGATGAATTTTTTTGGAGTTTTTTTTCAGGATCAATAAAAATATGTACAAAGAATGCCGTAGATAGAAATGGGCATCAAGAATTTTCTTCCTTTGATGTAGAGAACTGATAGGCCCTAGGCCCAGATGCTGTAGCTGTGACGATAGGAGGTTTCAACTAGTTCAACCAATAATAACTAGCCCTAAGCAATGTTTGAGCTAGCGGAGGATCGTTAGAATGTGATCCACATATGCCATTGTGGATTTCAGCTAGCACTTTTTCTGACTCCTCTATTTCTAGACACATAAGGAGAGTTCCATCTAGACCCTTCCTATACAAGTCACCAGAGACAAAGGAAAAGTGTAAGGGATAGTGGAAAGAATGGCATGGTGGATTGTCAGGAAGAATATGAGGTGGAAGACATGAAAAGATGGTAGGATTGTAAGATTTGTGAGTAGGATAGTGTAATTCATCCACCAGGAACTTGAAGCGAGATTTATGCCTTTTCATTCGTAAGATGGATGTTGAAGTAACCAAAGCATTAGCAAATTTGTTCTCAGCTTTAGGAATGGGCTGAAGTATACCAGATATGAGATCATGCTTGAAGTAGTGCACCATTTTTTGTAGAGAATCAGCTTGTCATCTTTTATTTGAGAATCATTATTTTTGAGTAGATTTTTATTTTTACTTTTCTGAGGTTTGGATACCGCCACAATGTGGTTTTCACCATCCGACCATTGCTCTTTTCTTTTGACGTGATGACTGTGATACTTGATTGCTGATTCAATCTTTTTTGTTGCTAGTTCGTTGGTAGAAGAAGTAATAGGTGTTGATGCAAGATGAAATGAAGTGATTGGTTCAACAACATTTATGTGAGAGGTGTCATCTTTGGTGACAAGAGAAGTTGAGCCTATAGGGTAAGCTCCAAAAGTAGCTAGATCTAGATTTGTCATAGAAGGACCAACAGAGTCTACTAAGGCAATACAGGGAACAAACCCATCAGACCCTTCACGAGACTCATTGACTACATCAGGATGGTTACAAGAGGTATGAACTACATCAACATCCATATCTGTCATGGAAGAATCTTCTGGAAGAGGCTTAAGATGCCGAGAAGTAGAGATACTCATGTCATTATGTGAGAGATCACCTCTTTGTAGCAGTCGTGCAATGTTGCGACGTTGTCTATCATAGTGCAATGATTCTTTAGGCACGTAGGTTCTAGACATAGAGGCCTTAGCCATATCATCAGTAGATATACATTCTTCTCCCCAAAGAAGTGAAGTAGAAGGAAGATCATCTCCCATGCAAGCCATAGTGTGTAGTGGTGACTCATCTGTATCTGTGTCTAAATTACTGAGCATGGGAGTATTTCTGGAATCTTCTCTATAGATCCACTCTTGAACAACTTGTTCTTCTCTTTCTGCTTCTAAAGGAATGGATGAAGGAACAAAAGTATCAAAGATCACCTTAGCAGAAGTGGAAGGCTTCATTTTATTAGAAGGTTTCCCATATGACCTAGGAGAAACAGGTATAGAAGCAAAGGAATCCAATGTATATTCACCCATACCAAGGCTCATCATCTTAAGTGATTTCTCAGCAGCAACTAGAGATGTACTAGGATCAACAGTAGGCTCATTGTGAGGAACAAATTTTTTAGCAGTAGCAAGAGCATTAATAGCAATAGTATGGTCTCCAAGAATCACAACTTCAGTGCCATTGTATGGAAATTTGATGCACTGATGATAAGTGGAAGGAACAACCTACATGTCATGGATCCAAGGATGACCCAAAAGAATGTTATATGCGAGTGGAATGTCCAATACTTGGAAGTTAATATCTTTCATGATAGGGCCCACTCAGACAGGCAACGTAACAAGACCTTTGGAAGATCTTTCCACTTCATCATAAGCTTTTATAGTAATCTTCTTCTTAGAATCCACAACAAATTTTGACAAACCTAACCATTGTATGACATTGAAAGAAACAATATTTAACCCTGCACCATTGTCTATCAGGACTCGACGGACTCGGGTATTGTAGACTAGAACTTCAATGTGTAAAGCTTGCTTGGGATCTTCCGCAGTTTTAAGGACAATCTTGGCTTGCCCCCTAGTAATAGCATTCAGTGTCTCACTTCGGGAAGATGAAATACCACATGTTTGCAAGACCAACTTTGGCTTACCATGATTGGCTTTATTATCATCTTGAGACCTCATCATTAGAACACTCTCAACGGGCTCTACCATATTAATCATAGGCGTATTAGAAGGATATGTGTAATTGATCTTTGCATCATGATTCTTCTTATGTGTTTGAGAGGTTTCCCCCTTTTCATGCTTAGGTAGAGGATCCCTGAAAGCTGTGTGATCAGAATTTTTAGTTAAGCCATCAGTAGAAATTGTGTTGTTATCAATGAGGTCTTGAGTATCATCCTTAAGCTTAAAACAATTGTCTGTCAGATGTCCCTTGTTTCTGTGATAATGGCAGTAATGATCCTCTCTCCACCAATCAGGTCTAACAAGTGGATCGTAGTTACTAGGTTCATCAGGAAGTGTAAGATATCCATTGTCAACCAAAGTCTTAAGGATCACATCGTAAGGTTCTGCCAACTTGGTATAAACTCACTTTCGAAATGACTTCTTAGGCTTATCTGCATATTGAAGTTTAGGAGCATTGTGAGCATTGGAAGCTTCTTGTTGTTTTTCTGCATAGATAGCATTGGAGAGATTGAAAGCAGGCTCTTTAACTTTAGGAGCGTCAACGACCCCATCAGTAACAACATACTTGTTCTTATTCCAAGGTTTGTTCTTGTCTTTTCCATTGCCTTTAACATCTTTATTAATAACAATGTCCCCTTTTCTTATAGCTACATCCTCAATTCGATATGCACTTTCAACCATGTCATTTAAGGAGGAGAATAGTTGCTTCCTTAGATCATAAAATAGCTCAGGCACAAGTGTGTTGACGAAAATGTCAATCTTTTCTCTTTCGGGTAGCTGACAAGGATAACGAGAATACAATGACCTCCAACATTGTAAGTAAGTTGCAAATGGCTCACCTTGATGTTGTCTTAGATTACCGAGATCTATCACGGTGATAGGTTGTTGGATGTTGTAAGAATAATGTTGGGTAAATCGCTGAGCCAACTCATCAAAAATCTTAAGAGGTGGTGTCAATTTCACAAACCATTCTAAAGCTTGGCCTCTTAAGCTTCGAGGGAATAATCATAGAAGAAATGTTTCTTCATGAAGACAGTCCATACTAAGAGCATAAAAGTGACACACATGGTCTTGGGGATCACCATTTCCATCATACTTGTCATATTTGGGAACTTCAATATCCCTAGGAAATGGGACCATGTATAGACTTTTATCAAAAGGAAGAGCACAAATTGATTCTACAAAAGAGACCTTTGAAGGCTCTCTTTCTATTGCCATTTGGGTAAGGCATTGATTTGTCTGACGGAGTTCTTCTTGAAGGACTTCCAATTCAGTTGGTACTCTTTGTTGGATAATTTGTCTGACATCATAGCCGGGAGGAAGCTTGTATCCTCTAGAAGTCATATATTGAAAATATTGATCGCCATTACGCTCTAAAAGCTTATGCATCATTCGTTGGGAGATCACATCTTGTTCAAATCTCATAAGATCCTCACTAGAAATCTCATCATCAGCCTCTGCCTCATGTTGAGAGGGAGGAGGCCTAGGAGGTGAAGAAGGCATAGCAAAAGTTGGCCTTGGTGGAGATCTTGGTGGCGTGTTGTTGCCATTGTTGTCATTAAAAAGAGGTCGATGCTCAAAGTTACTAGTCTCGGGTTGCTCATAAGACATTCCTCTAGAAGCCATGCGCCTAGCAGCATTCATCCTTTGTTGATTGTGTTCTTTGTCTAAGCATGCTTGGTTATCCTTACGCTCAAAGTGTTCTTGTAGGCATTGAAATTTTTCTTGTTCAATCAAAGTGAGTGAGACACTATTTGTGTTTTTGGGGGTCTTGAATGCGGAAAAGAGAAAACCTCCTTTGTACCACGGTGTAGCCTTGGAATTCTTAGATTGATCAAAACTAGAACTATTGTTGCTAATGGGTGATTTTGAACATCTAGTTGGAGAAGGTAACTGTGTATAAGTGAACAGAGGGTGATTCTCCTGCTCAAATTGAGACCGAGTTGTAACCGATATGAAAAGAGATGTTGGTTGACTAATAGAATGAGACAAAGTTTCTCAGATTTAAGATAAGAAAAGCTAAGAAGGATCACTTGTCAAAGTAGAACAATAGAGAGAGATGGCTCATCAAAAGTGCTCAAGCACTTACAACAATCAATTGACTAAAGCCAAGCAGCGAGCAAGAAGCTCAATAAGCAAGTAGCTAGAGAGGTAACTGTGATGCGACAAGTGATCAAGAGTAGCATTTGTTAAGCTCAAAGCCAATAGTTTTAGCTCATTTGTTTCAGTCTATAACAAGTCTAAGCATGTAGATAATAAACTAGCTTTAGGTAAGAATAGGAAAGGACACTCTACGATAGGTTAAAATGCAAGTTTAGTAGCTCCGAATTGCAGCCATGATAGGATAACAGAAATGACCCAGGCGATAGTTCTCAGGCAAACAAGGTGATACTCCTAAGATAGAGTGATAATTTGCCTTATACCAAGTGACAGACCATAATATACCAGAGTGACAGACTTCAGATAAAGCAAGTGATAAACAACAGGTGCGAACTATCGCACGATATTTCTCAGTAAGGCGCGCGATACTGTTGCAGATTTGGGCAATTCTTTGACTAGTGAACATAAAGATTTCAGTTTCAAAGCATTTTGATCAGTTTCAAAGATTGGATAGTGCAATTTCTTAGTTTGACAGATAGTAACAGCAAGTAAAAGACAAGTTTGCAAACAGTAGGTGATCAAACATGTCATAAAACAATTGGAACAAGGGCAAAAGCAACCTTGCCAAGACAAGCACTTGTGATATCAAAAATAAAATTGCACCCTATGCAAGCTACTGATTGTTTGTATGTAAGAATGTTTACACTGGTTTAGCACATTCGAAAACACTTCAAGAAATATCTACCTACAAGACAAGGCTCAATACTTACCAACTTAGCCCACAACTTGATGCCCCCTTGCCTCACACCAAGTGGTTGCCCACAAGAGATATTGGCTTTGTTGTGGTAGTGTCAAATAACACAACCAAAGGGACACATATGGTGAGTATCTTGGGGTGATCCGAGTTAGTCCACTTGGATCAATCCTTGCACTAAGAAGATAAGCGGCTAAATAAAGGTGGCTTCTAATCTAAGGTTCTTAGTAAGGGCTTCCGTTCATAACACTCCTCTTGCTCCTCATAAAGGACTAGGATCTCATAGCCTCAAGAGTACCTTAAGCATCCTTGCTCAATGCTTTCCCCATGGTCGCAATCCCATGAGCTACTCACATCAAGCGAAGACAAGTGTTATGTCTACCAAGGTTTTTAGTGTCCGAGGTAGCCTTGAGATTATAGTGAGTTGGAATAGCCGGCAAAAGGATTGTCCCCACTTGGGTCGTTCCTCTTGATTGCTCAAGAGCAGGCCCACTAAAGGATCCTAAAATAAACAAAAAAGTGGATTAACTCTTGAGGTTCAAGTTTTTGGTTCACCACAAGGGTGAAGAGCATACTCCCCTATCTCAAGAATCTCTCCCAAACACACCAAGAAAATTCAATTACCCCCTTGCTTCCAAAACCTTAAGATGGGTCAAGATTTTCTGGTTCACCTAAAGGTGAAGAGCATACTTCTCCTACCACCTCAAAATCTCTTTCACAAGGTATTAAAGTTCCTAAAACAATTAGTAAATGTCACACTTGAAAGGAAATAAATCACAAACACTTGAAAATTTTTCTTTTTTTTGCTTTTGATTATGCTTTGGGCAGCCCTTCAAAAACTGTTAGTAGCCCTTTTTGCATGCAATGTATCAATTTCCTTCAAGCAAGAGCACCTACAAAACAACTAGTTAAGCCCACAAGGTTGGCAAAATCCAAAATCTAACAATGGTTAGCACATAAAAAATCCAATAATAAACTACAAATAAACTAAAGCTAAATGATGATGAAAAATTCATAAAATGAAGGACAAAACAAGAGTGTTCTACCCCACGGTGGGCACCAAAAATGTGTACTCTAAAAAGTGCACTTCTCTAAGTCATTATATCCAAGGGAATCCATGAGAGGGAAACCTTGAGAAAGCGACCTAGAGCTCCCTAGGCATGGAGTGCAAGGGTATTTTAAGTTTGCTCTCAGCTAGAGCTATTAAGCCTATAACCTTGCTAGTAAACCATGCAATGAGAGATTCAATGAAGAAAAGGGAAAGAATGCCAATATCCACAAGAAATCTAAATGAGAATGCAATGCAATACTATGCTAGAATGAAGATGCAAGCTAAACTATAAAAATGAAAAATAGAAGTATTACAAATCCTTGCTAATTAAACTATGTGAGCTAATCTATAGCATGAAGGAAACTAGATTAAAAATGCAATAATAATGAAACTAAGCTATGATGCAAGCATAAAAATGAAATGATGATGCAATATTTCAATATGAGAGATTTAAGAATACCATAGCTCCAAAATGCCAAGATTGAGAAGCTCCAAGATTCCAAGATGCTAAGATGCCAAGACTCCAAGAGAATGATAATGCAAGAGATGAATTATACAAAAGATGAATCATGCCAAAAGATGGATGATTAAGAATGAGGAGAGAGTCTCCTTTTAAAGGATTTTAGAAATGAACGGACGGTCAAGATTAAGAGACAAAATTTTTTTATCAAAGGTGGAGATTAAATCTTGGTTGATCCATGTGCTCAAGATTTTCAAGAGGCAAAATCAATGGACATGGTTAAGAGGCAAAAAAAGATGTGTGGAAGAGATTAAGAGGCAAAAAGATATGTGGAAGAGATTAAGAGGCAAAAAGATATTCCGCTCACCTTGAAAAGTGTGCATTCATGTGAAGACAAAAATTCTTTTTATTTTTATTTTTATTTTATTATTTATTTATTATTTTTAGAAAAGTGGTTTCCATTAAAAAGATTTTTTTTAAGAGCTTTTTAATTAATTAAAAGGGAGCATGTTCTCTTAATTGAATAAGATTTTTATTTTTTTATTTTTTTCTCTTTTTATAAAATAAGAATAGTGTTTTATTTGTGCAACTTAGGATAAGAGGAAAAGTGGGAGCTTTTTATTTAATAAAAAGGGAGGGAATTCCTTTTAAATAAATAAAAAATTAGGATAAGATGGTTAGCCAATAGAAAATAATCGAATTAATGATAGAACCAAGATTTGATCTAGAATAAGCAATTTATGATTTAGCAAAAGGGGCTAATAGTCTAGGTGACCATTTTTAAGTGTATACAATTGGTGTTTGATATGTCCATATGTTCAAGTTCAAATTGAGTTGAAATCCAGTTGGGAATTGGGCCCCCAATTTTACATCCTCTCAAATTCAAGGTCTTCAGCTGAAAATGTGGAATCCACGCCAAGTCAGTGTGGATGTTCAAACCACAAGGCAAGTCCAATTCTCTCAATCTTGAACTCTTGTGCAAGAGAACACGATCTGAAAATGTTCCTGTCAGGCTATTGTTGGAGACATAAAAATATTGCAGAGAAGAAGGTAGCATGAGCAAGGAAGGAATACTTCCATTCAATTGGTTGTTTCTTAGATCAAGAGTGACGAGTGATGACATTTGAGCAAATGACAGGGGAAGGTCTCCACTCATCTGGTTGTCATAAAGAGCTAATGTTTTAAGAGACCAGAGATTGCCTAGTGAAGGGGGGATTGGACCACTGAGCTTGTTGACCCTAAGATTAATGTAAGTAAGATTGATGAGTAATCCCAAGCTAGAAGGGATGGAACCTTCTAATCTGTTCGAGGAAAGGTGTAAATAGGAAAGACTACACATTTCCCCTAAATTTGAAGGTATCCTACCAGTCAAATGGTTTCGGCGAAGATCCAGATGTCTAAGACGGGTGAGATTTGAGATAGCCTCGGGTATCATACCAGGCATCCTATTACTAGACAGATCCAAATATCTAAGACTGGTGAGATTTGAGATAGCCTCGGGTATCGTACCCACAATGTAATTTGCAAAGAGGTCAAGGTATTCGAGGAAATGAAGCTTTGATAAACTATTGGGTATGGAACCATTCAACGAATTCCAACCCAGATCTAGTAAAGTTAATTTTCTCATGTTTCCCACCCAACTAGGTATTGATCCTGAGATCCGAGTAGTATGGAACCTAAGATATGCCAAATTCTCTAAGGAGTCTAAACCTGAAGGGAGAGGCGTATGCCCAAAATCAATATGACTCAAATCCAAATACTAGAGATGTTTTAATTGTGATAAGGCTGAACCAATGACCTCACTACTGTCTTGAAGTGTGAGACCAAAGTAACTAATATTTAACTGAGTAACATGTCCTACCATTTCCATTTCTGTACAGTGGACACCTCTCCATACACAACAGTCATCTGCCCCCCATGACTCAAGCATTCCATCAGGGTCAAGGAAGGCAGCCTTGAGGCTGAGAAGCACTCTGGATTCATTGGGAGGACATCTGTGGACAGACATGAAAAACAAAATTATACAAAATAAAGCAAAGTACGGAAGAGAGGGAAATGTGAGCATACCCAAATTATTAGTGCAAACCACCATTGTGACCACCACGCACCCTCAGTTACTGCGTCGTTACTTTGATCAGGGAGGTTTAAGCTTACTCAATATCACATAGTCTGTACTCTAGCATGTTTCTTTTATATCAATAATACTCCGTGTAATTTACCCAAAAACATACAAAAATTACTATGCTATAGATACGCTTTACCTACACATTTTCTACTATTTACTTTTGACTGCTAACCATCGAATTTTTGTCCTCATTTTTCTTTAGCCGAAGGAAAAAATATGACTTTTATTTCAACATAGGAAAATTTGTACAGACGATAAAAAACTTTAGTAGAAAGAAAAGGCGATGTCTATCCACTGATTAAAAAAACCAGATATACAGTTTGTTTGTATTTATTAATTAAAACAAATTTTCAGATAAGTTGTGTTGGAATTTTTGTTTTAATTAATTAATATAAGTAAACTTTCAAATCTGGTAGAGGCTGAATAGCTATATTGAAAAAAAATGAGGGATAACGTTTGGAAAACACAATACAACTTAAAATACTAAATGCAAGAATGATTTTTAATGACATTCAAAGACCAAGAAGTCTAAGAGATCTAGTGCTCTAAATACAAACATTGTTTTATATTTCTCTTTAAATCATCCCTTTAGTTATGAATCATGACCAAGATATTTGCACTTTTATGAAACCTTATCTCCTCAAACACCCTGACTAAATTGTCCACCTTCAAATTGTTTTTAAATTGCTTGAAAATATCCTTATAAACCACCCACTCTATGATGAAGTGTAATTTGGTTTCAACTACTCCTTTACTACTAAAGATGCAAGTTCTCTTTCTTTTTTTCCTGCTCTTTCCTAGGAGTTATCCATCCAGGCCTAATTCAAATGAAAGATGATAAGACCTAGTTCTCAATTGAGGTATTAAGATTTAAGTCTTTCACTTGATTTGAGCCCTCAAATAAGCCTTTTCATCATGCATCCACGTGGGACTAAATGCTTTGACATAGTGTTTTTTTCCAACCATTTTATTTTTGTCCACATGATAGACCTAAATTTTTCTAGCACCCAATTTTCATCTCCTCGTTAGAGTTAGGACAATCTTGCCAATTAACGCCACATTTGTGCATGCACTTGCCATTTTGATTCTCCAAGTCTTCTTTCTACATTTTAACTCATTTTGGGCCAATGATGTTCATCCATATTTTTAACCTTTTTTAAATAACTTAACAAATGAATTATCATTGAAGCCTCCATTAAGAACATACCTACCTCAAATAAAAGGATCTCATAAGGGACTATCAATGTGACTTTGAGGCTACTAGTGATTAAGTGGTTTTGAATTCTTTCTAATTTTCTCCACTTGTATTTTGACACGCTGCTCTGCCAAACTTCACAATTATAGAACGCAACATGAATGAAAAATAAAATAAAGAGTTTTTTGGTTTTCCTGTCTCATAACTTCTTTTTTGCACTTGTTATGAAGAAGTTAGGAAACTCCCCATCCCCCTTGAATTCATTTAGTCCTACATGTTTTCCAAGCTATGTTATTGTGAAAATGAATTCCCAAGTACTTCCACTCTTCCATTATTTCCAAAGAGCTTCCCTTGAAGATAATGTCTTTTTGCTAAGTTATTTCCTCTTCAAAGAAAAGATCACAACTTTGGTCTTGCTAGTGTTTACTTGCATCCCAATCTCTTAGCAAAAGAGATTAAAAGCCTTCAAATGTTTTCTCAAACCATGGACAAATTCTTAATCAAAATAAGATCACCCACATACAAAAGAATACCTTCTATAATAGTGTTGTTTAACCATTTTTCTAGTTTAACAATATTTAAATCAAACACTAGTTTTCTACTCAATTGAAAAACTACTTTGTTGGATGTTTTTGAAGATTCTTTTGATGTATGGATCCAAGGTCTCAACACCCCATTTTTAGAATTCCATGTGCAACCCTTCAATGCCTTGATATTTACCACTTGCTAATTTTTTGATATCATGTGTCATATCATCATCTTAAAATAACTTAGTTGTAGTTTCAATTATGGGACAACATTATTTCTCTTGTCTATGTTCATAGAGGAGCTTTGTGTAGTCTAACCAATCAGTATATGTGATATTATCTTCTATTTCATTTCATTGTGCTATAGTTCCCACCAAAATCCTTTAGGATTGTGTTTCCCTAAAGAATTTAATTCCTTCCTTCTTGAAGTCACATAGATTTCCTTTTAGATTTTATCAAGTATATACATTTTTTCATATTTTTTTTGTTTACCTCATTTGGGCTTCAAAGGATCTTTAAATGCCGTTGCACTCTTCATCATACTAGGGATTAGTTGGGAAAGTGTTTGAAACCCTCTTCATAGGCCAAAATCTCTTCCATTCTTTTAAATCCTTATGGACTAAAGGGAACAATATAGTACTATAAATGTGTTGGCATATTTGCATAGCTATTGGCATAACATGTTGAAGGAGGTTGGTATTGGTAAAGAACAAGATTGGTATACATGATAATCAGTTATATATTTATCATTGATGTCAAACTATTTGGCATAATGTTTTGACTTGTTACCATATCTATCAGAATAAGTAAGGTTCTTATCGGGTAACTATTAAGACTAACAATGGTGGACAAATGAATGATTAGATTGTTTATCAGAGTATGATAAGAAGTTAAGCTGAAAGATTCTATTCATAAAGATATTAATCATTTATGAGTAAAGGTGAAGGTAATTCAAGATTAAGGTACTTACCAGTAAACTATTATCTTATCGGTATGCTAAATAAGGTCTTATCGGTACGAAGGAAGACTTATATGAGATAGTGAAAATCTAAAGACTAGTGAAGAAAAAAGGATGAATTAAGAAGAAGGGATGACTCAAGAATAATCTAAAGAAAAAGGTGATGACATAAAGATCGAGGTAAAGGGTATCATGGAATTTTCTGTACATGAAGAAAATGCTTTATCATTTTAGCAAGCCGACAAGGATATAAAGAAAATAAATATGGAGGGTTAGATTAGATATGAAAGGTACAGATCATTGCATTAAAACTTAGGGTTTATGATTGGGGAACATACTTAAGGAAGAATGAAGAAGGAATATAGTATCGCGCTTGAGGAGAAGAAGATTCTGAATATCAGTAGATCAGAGAAGGATAAAAATAAGAAAAAAGAATTGAATTGGTATGTTATTGTAGTTCATTTGATCTGAATTAGTAAGGATAGTCCAAAATATAGATCATTTATTACATGTCACTCTCTAACAATTGTGATAGTAAAATCCCTTATAGGGTTTTCCTAACAGGTCTATTGTAAAATCTTCTAACCATGTGGCATTCAAAAAAGAATGTTTAAAATACTCTAACCAGGTTACTCCTAACAGGGTAAAGACTCTAATAGGTCTCAGGGAAATTGCTTAACCGAGTAGCATTTAACAATGCTGTTGTCGGGTGAGCCTTTAATAGGGAAAGCTCTTAATCGAGCATATTTGAGAAGAGTACAAATTTTTGTGAGCATTGTTCTCAAACCGTGGTTTTCACCCTAATCGGGTTTCTATGAGATAAATAGTTTTGTTATTGTTGCATGGATGATTTCATATATTTCATGAATACTTAATGTTAAGTTAACGTTCTGATAATGATGTTATAGGTTACAACATATCTTAATCAGAAAATTGGTTAAAGAAGTATTGAGACTATGAAATTAAGTTAAAGTTCGTGATTACTGATTCACACCCCCTGCCCCCCACTCATTAATCAATCCTATACTTACAATTGGTATCAGAGCTAAGTTCCTTGATTTGGAAAGTTTAATTCCTTAAGGAAAAGATCCAAAGATGTATAGAAAAGAAGCACCTAAGTTCACCAAGGATAATTTCAATACATGAGAAAGTAGAATGAAGTTACATTTTTTAGGATTATTAGAGACAATAGTCGACTATCTTACCGCACAATACACACCACCTACTTGAATACTTACTATAGATGAGAAAAAGGAAATGATGATACACAACTCAATAATGATAGAGATTGAAAGTGCCCTGAGTGATGTTGAATATGTTGATATACAACACATGAATAATGAAAAAGATATGTGAGATAAATTGAAGAATGTCTATGGAGGTGATGCACATGTTTTGAAAGCTAAAGTTGATGGTGTGAAAGGCAAGTATGATAAAATAAAGATGCAAGATGAAGAAAACATCACATAGACTTACAATATAAGGATAAAAGAGATTTTTGTTTCTATCAGAGGAGCTAGAGGAAATCTTGAAGATGACAATGTTGTAATTAAAATTCTAAGAACACTTACAACGAGGTATGCAATTAGAGTATATGTTATTCATGAATTAAGATCTGTTGATCCTACCAATGTTACATTGGACTCATTAATAGGAAAGTTGGTTGCATTTGAATTGAGTAATTTTGATAATATTCAAACTACTACTACTGAAGTTTCTTTTCAAGCCTCAGCAAATAGTGGATCATGTGGAAAAGGAAAAGTTGTTTATGACTCAGATGACTATGAAAGTTTAGCTACTGAAGAACAAGAGTTGGAGGAACTCGAAGCTTTAATAGCCAAGAGGTTTCCCAAAGGAAAGGGAAGATATAAAGGGAAAAGCCTTATTGCATGCTAGAATTGCAGACAGATTGGTCACTTTGCATACAAATGTCCCATTAAACTGAAAAAGAAATATGATAATGAAAAGAAAGATAAATATAAGAAATACAAAGACTGCGGTCAGAAGAACAAGAAGATGTGTTATGTAGTTGAAGATGAAGATGATGAAATAGTATTTGTTGCTGTAAAGGAAGATCCCTCTACTAACAATGCTCAAACCGGTGAAGAACAAGCTTTGATCTAGAGCATGTACTATAACAACGATTGGATAATTGACAATGGTTGCACACATCATATGACTAGAGATAAGAGCAAATTCATAACATTGGAACATTGCAACGGAGGTTCAGTCATATTTGGAAATAGTTCTCCTTGTGTAATCAACGGTAAAGGTTCTATTATTTTAACTGACGATATAACTTGTGAAGATGTCTATTAGGATGATGGATTAAAGTACAATTTGTTAAGTGTATCTCAATTGAATAACAAAGGATTCAAATTTGGTTTAGCAATGGAAACTGCAAGATATCAGAAAAGACTCGTGGATTGATTTCTATTAGTGAATAGACAAAAGGTCATCTTTTCATGTTGAATGCTACATTTGGTCATTGCTTAATTGCTAAAATAAAAGAAAGCTAGTTATGGCATAAAAGACTTTGTCATGTAAATTTTGATAATTTGGTAAAAGTTAGCAAAAAGAAATGTGTCAAAGGAGTACCGATACTAAGAAAACCAAAGAATGTTGTATGTAAAGAATGTCAACTAGGGAAGATGACTAGTTCAAGTTTTTTAAGTAAAGTCTATTCTACTGAACATATTCTAGATTTAGTACACACAGATTTATGTGATCTTGTAAGTCCAGAAAGTTATCATGGTGATAAGTACTTTATACTATTTGTTGATGACTACTCAAGAATGATGTCTATCATGTTTTTAAAAGTAAAATTAGAAGCTTTTCATATGTTTAAAATGTATAAATGAAGAGTTAAAAAGGAAACTGGAAAAACTTTCAAATGTCTTAGATCAGATAGAGTTGGTGAATTTACTTCAAATGAATTTAACGAGTATTGTGATGAACATGGAATTGAAAGACAATTAACTACACCGATAACACCTCAACAGAATGGTATTACAAAGAGAAGAAAAAGATCTATTGTTGAATGTGCCTAAACTTTGTTGAATTAGAAAGGAGTTGCACAGAAACCCTAGAGAGAAGTTGTTAGCACTGCGGTATATACATTGAACCGTGCACAACTCAAGAAAGCAACAAACAAGACACCATATGAACTCTGGTATGGACAAACACCTAATGTAAGCTTTTTCAAAATATTTGGAAGCGAATGTTATATCAAGAAAGATGACACGAAAGGAAAATTTGATACCAAAAGTGATGAAGGAATATATATAGGATATTCTACCAAGAGAAAGGCCTACAAGTATTTGAAAAAAAGGACAAACAAAATGATAGAAATAGATAATGTAAAGATTGATGAATTCTCATAATAGAATGAGAAAGACAATGGAAAGAAACTAGAAGGATATAGTGAATTGATCTATTTTAAATCTAAAATAAAAATAGAGCAAGCAAGTATAGGAACCAATAATGCTCAACTGACAACACAACATCAACTGAGAACATAACAACAAGGTGAAACTAGTGAAAGAAATGAACGGATTCAGAAGAAAGAGCCTGTAACACCAAGACTCGTGAGAGGAAACCATAGGTTGTCAGGGTAAAAAAACAATAAGCTGTCACCATTTTACAAAGGAAGAGGCTAACAACACCAAAACTAAAAAACTTCAAGGGCATAAAAGTCACATTTCTATTTAGAATTTGAAGATGATGTAAACTGATGAAATGTGTGAAATAGGATGAATTTTATACCTATAATTTTTAAAAATTATTTTGGACATAAATTAATTTTTAAAAAAAATTTTAAGGTCTATTTTTCATGTCCTGAAAAATATAGGAAATTGGGGGGTTTACTTCCCGTCAAATAATTATAAGTAAAACATTGTTTTTTTCTCCAATTTAAAAATATGTTTTAGATGATATGTATACCTAGTTCAAGAAAAAAGAAAGAAGTGGTTTCGATCTATAATTTTCCCGTTATAAGTATTCAAAGTACAACTTACTCGAAATCAACAGTTTTTGTCTCCCACCACTTTTCACCTATAAAAAATATTCTAAAATACAAATAAACTATATATTCTTCAAGAAGATTCTCTTCTCTAGTGCCGCATATGATTTTAATTGATTTAGTATTTTTTTTTTAATTTATCGAATCAACGACTTCTCAAAGCTTTATATACCTACATGTAGTTTTTTATAAATTTATTTAACATTTTCTAATTGAAACCATATAAAATTTATATGTCCAGAATTGTAGTTCCGAGATCTACAAAAGGGTAGTTTTAGTTTTTAAAAAAAAATTATTTGCAGAAGAGAAAAAAATACCACAAGTGCAAAATTCTACATATTGGGTGTTTTTAAAGTTTTGGCTACCAAGTTGGCATGCCACCTAGGATGACTCAGCCGAGTAGGACTTGGCCGAGTCACACTCGGTTGAGTGCCCTAAGAGGTCAGCCCCCCATGAGCGGTCGTGTGGGTGACTCACCCTGTCAATTTGAAGGCTATATATGTGTGTTATGTTTTTTTAAAAATATATATCAATTGCGAATTTACATTCTTATTTTAGGATATAAGGATATTTTGAAGCTGGGAGTCATTTTTTCGGGGAAATTACAAATAAATTTTTGTTTTGAAGGAGTGTGAAGGCAAGTTTTTCAGTGACGAAATAGTAAAACAATAAAAAAATTCTTGCTTTGATATTTGAGCAATGGGAAATAAAATGACTAGAACAAGGAAGTATGATCGTAAAAGGGATGATAAAATGAAAGGTCATATGAAACTTGTCGAAGAGCAACTGGTCAATGTTGAAGAAGAACCTATCACTGTAGAAGGTGCAACTCAACTAGGGGAGGATAGTGGTAGTAGTCGAAGTATACATATTTTTCCTACAATGCAGAATTTGATGGACATGAATGAGGAATCACTTATTAGTCAAATTGCACCGGAACGCTTGGTACCTGAAAGCACTATTAAATTACATCTCAAAAACATGTGGATGAAATATTTTGAGAGTAAATCTTTGGTGGGAAAAGCACAATTGTTTGCAAAGTTATTCAAGAAAAAAAAAATGACTCTAGTTTTGGAGTTATTGGGTATTGATAATAGGAAAATTGTAGGAGGTAAAGTAAAAGAGACAATAATTCAAAATTTACAAGATGCATTGAATGTTGTTAACAGGGCAGATCATAAACAACCAGATTCAAATGCCGCTAGAAGAGCCTTGATGACTATGATAACTAGTAAGAAATTGACACATAGAAATCAAGTCCAAGAAATTTTTGATTTACCTAAGGTATCTCGAAGAATTGTTCAGAGATATATTAGGAAGAGAAATATGTTGGATATGGACATTGAAAATAATTGGGTACAGATTTGTAGAGTTCCCCATAAAGATAGAATTTCTGAAGATGTAAGAAGACGGGTGATTGATTTTTGGACCAACCACTCTCGTGTTTCTTCCAATAGAAGGGACACTATACAAATGAATGATGAAGAGACTGGTATGAAGATTTCACATCCAAAACATTTTTTTGGTACTACACAAAGTGAATTGTTTGAAGCATTCAAGCATGAATTTTCAGATGTGAAAATAGGTCAGAGAATGTTTGAGATGTTGCACCCTTGCTTCGTATGCATAAATAAGGTTCGTAAATTATGTTGTTGTCGAAATCATGTTGAGTTTCACTTATACTTTCAATCATATATAAAAAGGTTGTGGCAATACTTAATCTAGATATGGTTACTGGAAGTACAACATAATTTGTAAAGTCTGTTTTATGTGATAAATTAGAAGATTCAGATGAATTCAATAATTGTGGAAATTTGCAGAAATTTTCTTTATAATTTGATAATATTGATGTTACAACACCAGTCCAGTGGAAGAGATTTGAATATGAGATATACCAAATGAAGACACGAGGTGAATCAAAGAAAATTACATTAAAGGAGAGTGAATTACTGTACCTTTAGTTCATGGACCGATTTCGATGTATGATTTATCCACATATCCAACATTGTCATGGTGCACGATGGCAAGCTAAACAGTTTCATGATTCCAAAATTTTTTCCCACCTGGTTGTATTCTTTCAGTTGTAGATTTTGTGGAGAACTATACATTTTCCCCTCAAAAGGATTTCTAGAGTCAATATTATCATTTTGATCAAGTTGCAATATTTGTGCATGTGACCTATAGACATGCACAATTCGATTTGGATGAGATAGATGGTATAGATCAAAATGAATGCATTATCCTCAAGGAGGTACATTTCTATACTAGTGATGATAGGGTTCATGATAGGAGCTATGTGGCTCATTGTTTCAACAATCTTGCGAGTCGTGGGATAAATGCTTCACAACATTGGATCTCATCTGATGGGTGTGTAGGTAAGTACGTGTGCATTATAAATTTTCTCAATTCTATATACACACACACACACACACATATATATATATATATGTGTATATATATGTGTGTGTGTGTGTGTGTGTGTGTGTGTACACACACACACACACACACATATTTATGTGTCACATTTAAATTTTTGTAAATTTAAATTTCAGGTCAATTTAAGTCTACAAAAGCCTTTAATTGGTTAGCCATGCAACATGCTAGACACAACGTTAAGTTTATTTGGAACTTCTTTGAAAGTGGACATGGAAAAGGAGAGCATGATGGAGTAGGAGCATGTGTGAAGCGTGCACTCCGACAACATGAACTTCAAGGTATGTACATACATTTGATATTCAACTTGTTTACTTGCTGGACTATTTAACTTTACATTTCATGTACACATGTATATATATACTAAATTGTTAAAAATATATCTCTAGGTAACATAATAGAGAATTCAAAGAAAATTGTTGAATGATGACAAAATCATTTCGCTACTCGAGACACAAAATACAACAAACGTTACTTTTGGGAAGTGATAGGTATTTATTTAATTTATTTTTATTTTTCAAACTCAAATTCAAAAAACTATACATATTATAGGTCCGTCACATGTGTGTTTTAACTTGTTGTAGATCTATATATTATTATAGCTCATGTGAACTACACAGTGTATGAATGTGTATATATTGCATTTCACATTTTCATAATTTCAAACTGAGATCTATATATCAATCCATCCAATCCAGATATCAATCGATCGAATCCTTACAATTGTCAATCAATTGTTGGAATTAGAAGTTTGCATCAAGTGATGACTACAAGACAACACAAGCCTCCACTCATTTAACTAAGAGATAAATCATGCTTTTGTGAAGATTGTCTTAACAACAACAAAATGAGTCAATGTGTTAATATTGCAAATGGATATGTTTCAAAATGGGATAAGAAAGAGTTAATTAGAATGCCTCCTTATGAAGATGATGACAATGTCATAGATGTCCATGATCCTATATATTCAGCTGACTATGAACGTGTTTCTAATTTAGTTGTTACGGGGGTGTATTTCTGATTTCTAGTTACATTACATGTGCATGTTTCTATATATATAAATTGTGCAGGTGATATTTTTGCTATGGTTGTGGATCTTGAGAATGCAGAAGGTGAAGATTATTATCTACTAAGATGCACCAATGAAAAACACAAGTTGCCTGAATAAGTTGTCAATGGTGATGGAGAAAAATATTTGACTGGTTCAGTTGTTATTGAAGGAACCTATTATCAACAAGCTAAGATTGACAAAAATGGAATTCAATTTATTGAATACATGCTTGGACAGAGAGTTCTACATTATAGTTGTATACACCTAAAAATGGTCATCTAGACTATTAGTCCCTTTTGCTAAAATCATCAATTGCTTGTTCTTGATCAAATCCTAGTCCTATCATTTATTTGATTATTTTCTATGGGCTAACCATCTTATCCTAAGTCTTTATTTATTAAAAGGAATATTTTCTCCCCTTTTATTAAATAAAAAGCCCCACTTTTCTTCTTATCCTAAGTTGCACAAATAAAGCATTTAATTCTTATTTATAAAGAAAAATAAAAGAAAAGCACTTTTTGTCTCACATGGACATAAAGTAAATGCTCAACATAAAGTAAATGCTTCTAATTTTCTTATTGGAGGATATTTGTGCACAAGGATCAAGCTTCTTTTTTTCTCCACCGTTGATTAAATCTTTTGCCTCTTAATCTCCATGGTCCATTGATTTTTCACCTCCTATAAAAGAAGAGCTCTCTTCCTCATTTGCACACACAAATTTTTATGCTATTGTTATGCTACAGGTTTTCTAAGTCATCTTGGAGCTTTTGGAGATATTCTTGCATCTAGGGTTTGAAGATTTGGAGCATTGTTGGCATTCATCTTGGATCTTCATCAACACTCTATCTTCTTGTCTTCATTCTTGCATCATCATGGCTTTCTTGCTTCATAGTTAGATTTCATTTTCATGCATAGTATTTTCATTTTCATAGCTTCATTCTTAGCTTAGATTTCCTTTTATGCAATAGATTAACTTGCATTGTCATATAGATTTGCTTTGCATTGCATACATTTGGCTTCATTGGAGATATTGGCATTCTTGCCCTTGTCTTCCTTGAATCTCCCATTGCATGGTTTACTAGCAAGGTTATAGGCTTAATAGCTCTAGCTGAGAGCATTCTTAAAAACCCTTGCACTCCATGCCTAGGGAGCTATGGATCGATTTGTGAGGGCTCATTCTTGAGTTTTCTTGCATGTAAAGATTCATAGAAGTGTGACACATTTATTGCACACATTTTTTGGCACCCACCGTGGGGCAACCCACCTCTTGCATGCTGGTTTTGATTATTTTTGGAGCTAACCCTTGTGCAGATTTGTTTGGAGATGGAAAACCCTAGATTTGAAAGATTTGATCATATCTCCCAAACGGCTTGGTATTTTGGTCTAATTTTTTTTTTTTGCGGTTGGCAACATATTAGAGAGGCTCCAAAAAAATTTTTAGATTTTTTGGAGTTAATTTTTATTTTTTATAATTTTTTCTTTATTTTTCATAAAAAATCAATTTTTGGTGCAAATCAGCATATTTTTTGAAAATTTTTATATTTCTGGAAAGGTCTTGGAATTCTACAGTGGGTCCATTCACTATGTTTTTAATTTAAAAATCATATCATATCTCATTTGGTCAATTTATAAAAACTAGTCTATTTTGGTAAAATGGGTCTCTAGGGCACAAATGAAGAGATTTTTCTGAAATTTTTACATTTTTGGAAAGCTCTCTATTTTTTGATAGAGGTCTCTTTTCTGCATTTTGGGTTTAGGTTTAGAATTCATGTGGTAAAAATAAGATCTTCTTGACTAGGTCAAATGCAAAAAAAATAAAATTTTGTGATAGGTATGCACTTATTTTTCATTGTTCAATGCATGATATGAGTTATCATTTAGATTATTTTCTGGTTATCATTGCTCCTAAAAATTGATTTTCAGATCTAACCCTAGGGTTTGCATAAGTTGGATATACATTGCATATCTTGTTTGCTTGTTTTCTTGTCTTGTTCATTTGAAGGTGCATGACTTGCTTTCATGAAAAATGCTTAAAACAAACAAAAAAATGGTGAAATCTACTAAGCATGTTGCGTTGGACTTGAGGTATTTTGTTACAACTCTACAACATTTAGATCTTGGGATTAAAATTGAATCTCTCATATGTTTGGCTTGAGTGTTTACATGCTTTCATAGAAAACATTTCAATTGATGCTCTTAATGGGAAATGAATGAACATAGATTTGCTTTCATACAAGTTTGTGTAAGTGAATGTTTGTGTTTAAACCTTAAGTAATTCTTGGTTTCAATATCAAATATCTCATTGAGTGATTGAGGGCATGGATTCATTCTTTGTTTACATAGAGAGTTAAATGCACCACTTTGTGGACTCACTCTATGTTTGCTTGGAAAGTTAAATATTCCATTGATTCAACCCTTTGTCATTTGTGAGTAGTATTGATAAGCAACTTTAGATTACTTGTGATTGATCTAGATTTCTATCTTGGGTTATTGGACTCGCTAATCCACCGGCCCCTCATTTCTACCCCGTAGTTGCAAGATCAGCGCTACATTAAAGGGGAGGGGTCTACAGGAAAGAAGTGTTAATTGCTCCACTAGGCAACCCTTTTGTGCTTTTTGGAACTCACTTGTTTTCTAAGGTGTGGACTCACTTTGAGTTGATGTGAGGAGTTAAACGTTCCACTTTTGGGCTCACTTTGAGTTGATGTGAGGAGTTAAATGTTCCACTTTTGGACTCACTTTGAGTTGGTGTGAAGAGTTAAATGTTCCACTTTTGGACTCGCTTCACATTATCTTGAAGGGTTAAATGTTCCACTTTTGGACTCGCTTCACATTCACTTGAAGGGTTAAGTGTCCCACTTTTGGACTCACTTTGCATTTACTTGAAGAGTTAAGTGTTCCACCTTTAGTTCTCTAAATACTTTTGATAGTGAATTACTTAGCTTTTATTTTAGAAGGCCTTCTTGGAGACACACCACCTCAAGGGACGACCTTAACTCCTGTGTTTCGGCGGAGTATAAATAGTGGGTGGTGAATCAAAAGACACCTCTCTTGGGAATTGAGTTTGATATCACTCTTGGCTAAGCCTCAAAGAACTTTATGCCTTTGAGAAGTGAAGGAGGAGATTTGGGTTATCGTCTCCCCCTGGCTGTGTGATTTTGGATTCTTCTCATCTACGGATTTGGGCCTCACATACCTTGCGTATATCGAGGACTCTTTTTAGAAAGCCATGTATATCCTTGTAGACAACTTGATAAGGTGATGTTGTGTTCTAAGTGCCTACTAAAACATTTTCAAGAACTTACACAAGTAGAATCTTTAAGGAGTAGATATACTAAGTCACCATTCTTGTTCATGTGCAAGGTTGCTTTGCCCCTTGCTCATTGTTTGAAGACAGCTGCTTGCTTGAACTCCTTGATTGTTGTCTTATGTGCTTGATCCATGATAAAAATCTATTGATATACTTACTTGATCTTTTAAAACACTTCAAAACTAAGATTTTTTATGTTCATTGGTCATAGAGTCGTATGACTCTGCAACAGTGTCACCCAGAACCTTTTTTACTGTCTTGTTGTTGTTGCAATCTGGAGCTGCTAAACTTGCATTTTAACCAGTCGTAGAGTGTCTTTTTCTATTCTTACTTGAAGCTGGTCTGTTATCTACATGCTTAGACTTGTTCTAGATGGAAACAAATGAGCTAAAACTATTGGATTTGAGCTTAACAAATGCTACTCTTGATCACTTGTCACATCACGGTTACCTCTCTAACTACTTACTTATTGAGCTTCTTGCTCGCTGCTCGGCTTTAGTCAATTGATTGCTGTAAGTGCTTGAGCACTTTTGACGAGCCATCTCTCTATTGTTCTACTTTGACAAGTGATCTTTATTAGCTTTGCTTATCTCAAATTTGAGAAACTTTGTCTCATTCTATTAGTCAACCAACATCTCTTTTCATGCCGCTTACCACTCAGTCTCAATTTGAGCAGGAGAGTCATCCTCCATTCAATTATACACAGTTACCTTCTCTAACTAGACACTCGCGAGTGCCCATTAGCAACAACAGTTCTAGTTCTGACCAATCTGAGGATTCTAAGGCTACCCCGTGGTACAAAGGAGGTTTCCTCTTTTCCGCATTCAAGACCCCCAAAAACATAGATAGTGTCTCACTCACTTTGACAGAACAAGAAAAATTTCAACTCTTGCAAGAACACTTTGAGCGTAAGGATAACCAAGCACGCTTAGAAAAAGAACACAATCAACAAAGGATGGATACTGCTAGGCGCATGGCTTATAGAGGGAAATTTCATGAGCAACCTGAGACTAGTAATCATGAGCATAGATCTCTTTTCAATGACAACAATGGCAACAACAAGCCACCAAGATCTCCTCCAAGACCCACTTTTGGTATGCCTTCTTCACCTCCTAGACCTCCTCCCTCTCAACATGAGGCAGAGGCTAATGATGAGATTTCTAGTGAGGATCTTATGAGATTTTAACAAGATGTGGTCTCTCAATAAATGATGCATAAGCTTTTAGATCGTAACGATGATCAGTACTTTCAATATATGACTTCTAGAGGATACAAGCTTCCTCTCGGCTATGATGTCAAACAAATTGTCCAACAAAGAGTACCAACTGAATTGGAAGTCATTAAAGAAGAACTACGTCGGACAAATCAACGCCTTACCCAAATGGCATTAGAAAGAGAGCCTCTGAAGGTCTCTTTTGTAGAATCAATTTGTGCTCTTCCTTTTGATAAAGATCTATACATGGTCCCATTTCCTAAGGATATTGAGGTTCCTAAATATGACAAGTATGATGGAAATGGTGACCCTCATGACCATGTGTGTCATTTTTATGCTCTTAGTATGGACTTTCTTCATGAAGACACATATCTTCTACACTTATTCCCTCGAAGCTTAAGAGGCCAAGCTTTAGAATGGTTTACAAAATTGACACCACCTCTTAAGACTTTTGATGAGTTGGCTCAACGATTTACCCAGCAGTACTCTTACAACATCCAACAACCTGTCACTGTGATAGATCTCGGTAACCTAAGACAACATCAAGGTGAGCCATTTGCAACTTACTTACAACATTGGAGGTCATTGTATTCTCAATATCCTCATCAGCTACCCGAAAGAGAAAAGATTGACATTTTCGTTAACAAACTTGTGCCTGAGCTATTTTATGATCTAAGGAAGCAACTGTTCTCCTCCTTCCATGACATGGTTGAAAGTGCATATTGGATTGAGGATGTAGCTATAAGAAAAGGGGATATTGTTATTAATAAAGATGCTAAAGGCAATGGTAAAGACAAGAACAAACCTTGGAATAAGAACAAGTATGTTGTTAATGATGGGGTTGTTGACGCTCCTAAAGTTAAAGAGCCTACTTTCAATCTTTCCAATGCTATCTATGCAGCAAAACAACAAGAAGCTGCCAACACTCACAGTGCTCCTAAACCTCAATATGCAGATAAGCCTAAGAAGTCATTTCGAAAGTGAGTCTATACCAAGTTGGCAGAACCTTACGATGTAATCCTCAAGACTTTGGTTGACAATGGATATCTTACGATTCCTGATAAACCTGGTAACTGGGATCTGATAAATAAGCCTGATTGGTGGAGAGAGGATCATTACTACCATTATCACAGAAACAAGGGACATCCAACAGACAATTGTTTTAAGCTTAAGGATGATATTCAGGATCTTATTGAGAATGACACAATCTCCACTGATGGCTTAACTAAAAATTCTGATCACACAGCTTTCAAAGATCCTCTACCTAAGCATGATAAGGGGGAAACTTCTCAAGCACATAAGAAGAATCATGATGCTAAGATCAATTACACGTATCCTTCTGATACATCTGTGATCAACATGGTAGAGCCTATTGAAAGTGTTCTAATGATGAGATCTCAAGATGATAATAAAGCCAATCATGGTAAGAAAAAGTTGGTCTTGCAAACACATGGTAGTTCATCTTCCCGAAGTGAGACACTGAATGTTGTTACTAGGGGGCAAGCCAAGATTGTCCTTAAAACTACACAAAATCCCAAACAAGCTTTGCCTTCCAAACAAGTGGCTCCTTCATCCACCCCTAGCTATGATCTTGTCCAACATTTGCACAAGACACCGGCTCAGATATCAATCCTTGAGTTGCTTCGGTTATCCCCTTTGCATAGAGAGATTCTTGATAAGGCTCTACGTACAACATGTGTTCCTAATGACATTGATCCAGATCAATTTCAGGCTATGGTCAACCACATTTCATCTCCACTATCTCTCTCCTTTTCTGTAGAAGAGTACACATCTATTGCTCACCCGCATAATATAGCTTTACACATTGATGTTCTAGTCTGCAATACCCGAGTCCGCCGAGTCCTGATAGACAATGGTGCAGGGTTAAATATTGTTTCTTTCAATGTCATACAATAGTTGGGTTTGTCAGAATTTGCTGTGGATTCTAAGAAGAAGATTACTATAAAAGCCTATGATGAAGTGGAAAGATCTTCCAAAGGTCTTGTCACGTTGCCTATCCAAGTGGGCCCTATCACAAAAGATATTAACTTCCAAGTATTGGATGTTCCACTCACATATAATATTCTTTTGGGTCGTCCTTGGATCCATGACATGCAGGCTGTTCCTTCCACTTATCATCAGTGCGTCAAATTTCCATACAATGGCACTGAAATTATGATTCCTGGAGACCATACTATTGCTATTAATGCTCTTGCTACTACTGAAAAATTTGTTCCTCACAATGAACCTACTGATGATCCTAGTACATCTCTAGTTGCTGTTGAGAAATCATTTAAGATGATGAGCCTTGGTATGGGTGAATATAAACTGGATTCCTTTGCTTCTATACCTATTTCTCCTAGGTCATATGGGAAACCTTCCACTTCTGCTATGGTGATCTTTGAAGTTGAAAGAGAAGAACAAGTTGTTCACGAGTGGATCTATAGAGAAGATGCCCGAAATACTCCCATGCTCAGTAATTCAGACACAGATACAGATGAGTCACCAATACACACTATGGCTCACATGGGAGATGATCTTCCCTCTACTTCACTTCTTTGGGGAGAAAAATGTATATCTACTAATGATATGGATGTTGATATGGTTCATTCTTGTAGTAACCATCCCGACGTGGTTGATGGGTCTTGTGTGGGGTCTGATGAGTTTGTTCCTCGTATTGCCTTAGTGGACCACGCTGGTTCTTCTATGACAAGTCTAGATCTAGCTACTTTTGGAGCTTACCCTATAGGCTCAACCTCTCTTGTTACCAGAGATGACACCCCTCGCATAAATGCTATTGAACCGGTCACTTCATTTCATCTTACATCAACACCTGTTACTTCTTCCACCAGTGAACTAGCCACAAAAAAGATTGAATCAACAATCAAACATCACAGTCATCAAGTCAAAAGAAAAGAGAAATGGTCGGATGGTGAAAACCACATTGTGGCGGTATCCAAACCTCAGAAAAGTAAAAATAAAAATCTGCTCAAAAATAATGATTCTCAAATAAAAGATGACAAGCTGATTCTCTACAAAAAAATGGTGCACTACTTCAAGCGTGATCTCATATCTGTTATATTTCAGCCTATTCCTAAAGCTGAGAACAAAGTTGCTAATGCCTTGGTTGCTTTGACATCCAGCTTACAAATGAAAAAGCATAAATTTTGCTTCAAGTTCCTGGTGGATGAATTACGCTATCCTGCTCACAAATCTTACAATCCTACCATCTTTTCATATCTTCCACCTCATATTCCTCTTGCAAATCCACCACGCCATTCCTTCCACCATCCCTTACACTTTGCCTTTGTCTCTGGTGACTTGTATAGGAAGGGTCTAGACGAAACTCTCCTTAAGTGTCTAGAAATAGAGGAGTCAGAAAAAGTGCTAACTGAAATCCACGATGGCATATGTGGATCACATTCTAACGATCCTTCGCTAGCTCAGACATTGCTTAGGGCTGGTTATTATTGGTCGAACTAGTTGAGACCTCCTATCGTCATAGTTGGAGCATTTGGGCCTGGGGCCTATCAGTTCTCTACATCAGAGGAAGCAGATTCTTGATGCCCATTTCTATCTGGGGCATCCTTTGTACACATTTTATTGATCCTGAAAAAATACCAAAAAAATTCGTATATGATACTGAAAAAATCCTAAAAATCATAAAAAGTACTGAAAAAATGAGCATCCTAGTGAAAACCTAGCAATAGGCGCTTTGATGTCTCACCAAAAAAATAAAAAAATTCAAAACATCAAATTTTTTTTTGAAAAAGTGCCTTGGTGAAAACCTGGAAACAGGCTTGGTAG
Source organism: Chamaecyparis obtusa (assembly GCA_027943335.1). NCBI lineage: Eukaryota > Viridiplantae > Streptophyta > Pinopsida > Cupressales > Cupressaceae > Chamaecyparis > Chamaecyparis obtusa. Next base: position 251,105 of record BSBK01004123.1, read on the forward strand.
AAAAAATACAAAAAAAATTATAAAAAGTCCTGAAAAAATTGCAAAAAAATCTATCAAGCGGTGAAAACTTGGAAACAGGCGCTGCTTGAGACCCTCTGCACCTATGTCTATCAATCTTGCATGGTGCTCTTTTGCTCCACTTCTCACTTTGCCTCTCCTAGCCTGGAATTGACTCTTGTCTTAGTCTAGGGGGCATCCGTTGTTTTGAGCTTATCTTGGGTCTCTTTGTGCATCTGGGTTTCTTAGGCACCTCACAAATGGTGTTTTTCAACACCACCCCAACAGTGTTTTTCAACACTACCCTTGCGTCGAGTGTTTCTTAACACTTATCAGATGTCCTACCCGCAGTGTAGTATGATATGATATTTCTCACTGGCAGATACGATACTCAAAGTTTGATTCTATGACCCACACACACGCACTTGACTTGCTGAGATTTGTTTGACTTTATTTCTTTGCGTGCTGTCTATGATGATTTCTTTACTGAGTGGTCTCTCCTTGAGAAGTTTTCGATGATGCATAGCTAGAAGACTGAGGGTATGAGAACATGTTTTATTTCTTTATCTGCTTGTGGGTATATTTTGTTGGTCCTCACTGTCATGAGCATTTATGCTGGTCTTACTTGACACTATGGACCTACAAGGTATTATCCTTGACTATTTTTTGCAAGTGCATGCTTATAGTCATCTTGGCTTTCTTGTGTCTCGATGCAAGCATAATCTTGCTATATCAAACTTAGGTAATCTCACTGCACTAGTCATCTTGACCTGCATGTCTTTGATGCTTAGGTGGGATTCCCAAATTTCTATCTGATATAGATCATATTCAGATCCACATAGTTATGCTAGTGTGTATTGTATGATCTTGCGACACTACCAATAACACTCAATGATGAATATTAGATGTCTATTGGCTTTGTGACCTTGCAAGTAAACCACTTTTCATGTAGCTTGCATTCTTAAGTTCATATTAGTTAGTTTTGCATCTTGCATATGGAGAGAGCTCTCCTTTATCTTTCATGGACTTGTTAATCAACTGCACTCACCTTTTGCTTCTTCTCGATCATGTCTTTCACTTCTTCTCTTTCATATCACATCATTTTCCTTTCATTTCGGGATCCAAACTGAAATCTAAGTTCACCTTGATCACCCAAATCTTCTTTTTCCTTCTTCCGTGCAGTTGGCTAACCTTTTGAGGCCTGATCCTTCGATCTTCGCTGGGGCATTCTTCACCTCTTCATCCCCATCTCTTTCAAACTTCCAATCTTTCATTCACTTTCAACCCCAAGTTCCAATTCTTCCCCTCCGTGGTGTTTTCGGGTTGAGGGACCGCTTGGTTCGTGCCCCGGGTCCCATGTGTGGGGCATATCTTCACTGCTTGATGGTTATTCTATCCTCTTTCTTCGATTATGATTTCTAGTGATTTGATCATGTTGCTCTTGCTTCTGCATTCCCTCCACTTGGATTTCACTTTCGATCCCGAGGGGGCAGACACATCATATATTATTGGTTAGCTCTTTCCTAAGTGTTCAGTACTGTCGCTACCAGGCTGACCATGCAGGATTTTCTATCTCTCTGCACTTCATTCTTTGGAGTCAGATTGCTATTTGCTTGCCTTCTTGGCTATCTGCTTGCCTTGTTGGCTATCTCTTGCCTTCTTGGCTGATCTATTCTTTGACGTAATGTGTTCCAAATCGATCACACATTAGTCAAAGAGGGGCAAATGTATACACCTAAAAATGGTCATCTAGACTATTAGTCCCTTTTGCTAAAATCATCAATTGCTTGTTCTTGATCAAATCCTAGTCCTATCATTTATTTGATTATTTTCTATGGGCTAACCATCTTATCCTAAGTCTTTATTTATTAAAAGGAATATTTCCTCCCCTTTTATTAAATAAAAAACCCCATTTTTCTTCTTATCTTAAGTTGCACAAATAAAGCATTTAATTCTTATTTATAAAGAAAAATAAAATAAAAATAAAAGAAAAGCACTTTTTGTCTCACATGGACATAAAGTAAATGCTTCTAATTTTCCTATTGGAGGATATTTGTGCACAAGGATCAAGCTTCTTTTTTTCTCCACCGTTGATTAAATCTTTTGCCTCTTAATCTCCATTTTCCATTGATTTTTCACCTCCTATAAAAGAAGAGCTCTCTTCCTCATTTGCACACACAAATTTTTATGCTATTGTTATGCTACAAGTTTTCTAAGTCATCTTGGAGCTTTTGGAGATATTCTTGCATCTAGGGTTTGAAGATTTGGAGCATTGTTGGCATTCATCTTGGATCTTCATCAACACTCTATCTTCTTGTCTTCATTCTTGCATCATCATGGCTTTCTTGCTTCATAGTTAGATTTCATTTTCATGCATAGTATTTTCATTTTCATAGCTTCATTCTTAGCTTAGATTTCCTTTTATGCAATAGATTAACTTGCATTGTCATATAGATTTTCTTTGCATTGCATACATTTGGCTTCATTGGAGATATTGGCATTCTTGCCCTTGTCTTCTTTGAATCTACCATTGCATGGTTTACTAGCAAGGTTATAGGCTTAATAGCTCTAGCTGAGAGCATTCTTAAAAACCCTTGCACTCTATGCCTAGGGAGCTGTGGATCGATTTGTGAGGGCTCATTCTTGAGTTTTCTTGCATGTAAGGATTCATAGAAGTGTGACACATTTATTGCACACAATAGTCACTTGGTTATAGCGATGAAATTGTAGTTTGAAACTATGCCAAAAAAGGGTCACGTGGAAACCAAAAGTGGAAGTTGCCTATTGAAGAGCATGAAAAACTTTTGGAGATAATAAAGGATAGAGAGGATCCAGACTACATGTATCAGGAGCTTTAGGTTGAAGGATTTTAATTTGTGCATACTTAAAAATCCTATTTGAAACTTACATACTATAAATTTGATTTGAAATTTATGATAAAATTGAATTTATATCATGAGCTCAGTGCGTATAGATGTCAATTTCTCCCTTTTAGGTAGAGTAGTACTATTCTACAGTGTCCACTCTAACGCAGTTAGAGCGGCTTGCATCCTAGAGATAGTCTCATCTCTATGACTAGCTCTATTTTGTGGGGTTTGGGTACCATGCTGGTCTAATGGAGCTCGTGATTCCTGAGTATTATGGACACTATGATCTGAACCACTAGAAGCCATGAATGATGTGCACACACAAAGGTAATATATATATATATATATATATATATATATATATATATATATATATATATATGTATATATATATATATATATTGTATATATATATATATATGTATATATATATATATATGTATATATATATATATATATGTATATATGTATATATATATGTATGTATATATATATATATATGTATATATATATATATATATATGTATATATATATATATATATATGTATATATATATATGTATATATATATGTGTCTATATATATATATGTATACCTATATATATATGTATGTACATACCTATATATATGTATGTACACACACACACACACACATATATATATATATGTATATATATATATATATATGTATATATATATATATGTATATATATATATATATATATATATATACATATATATATATATATACATATATATATATATATATATATACATATATATATATATATACATATATATATATATACACATACATATATATATATACACATACATATATATATATATATATATATACATATATATATATATATACATATATATATATATATATAGATATATATATATATGTATGTATATATATATATGTATATATATATATATATGTATAATATATATATATATGTATATATATATATATATGTATATATATTATATATATATATATATATATATGTATGTATATATATATATATGTATATATATATATATATATATATATATATGTATGTATGTATGTATGTATGTATACACACACACACACACATATCTAGAGAGCTAGATAGATAAAAAATACTCGCTGCAAGTAAACATGAAAACATTTAAAACCTCAAACACACATGAACTAATTTTCAAATGCATTTACATATATAAATTAAATATTGTTAAACATTTAAATGCATACAGTACATGTACTATTTTTAAATATTTAAACAAAATTTAAATTCATGCATTTACACGTGTATTCAATCATGGTACTAGAACTAATTCATGCACGCATAAATTTACTAAATTGAATGAATATTTATGTACACACATATTTAATTTAGCACACATGAAAAAAATGAATTTAATATGTAAATTTCCAAAATCTAAATCAAGTGACAATAATTTTTGCTTGATAAATTTTAAATCAGTTTACTAGAGTTTGAATGTAAATTTCCATAACTAGGGAGGGAAAAAAATTATATTTAAATTATACTAAAATAAATGGTGAAAATATAATAATTTAGAAAGGGGTTCATGGGTCTTAAGGGTCTTATGGGTCTTAAGGGTCTTAATTAGGTCTTAACCTGGTCTTAAGGGTCTTATGTCCATCTTAAGGGTCTTAATTAGGTCCTATTGGGTCTTAAGGGTCCTATTAGGTCCAAAGGGTCTTATTGGGTCATATTGGGTCTTAAGGGTCCTATTGGTTCCTATTGGGTCTTAAGGGTGGACTATTTGGTCCTATTAAGTTCTATTAGGTCTTAAGCCAGTCCTATTCTAGGTCTTAAGGGTCCTAATAGGTCCTATTCTATAGACTAAATTAAGTCTTAAGTGGTCTTAAGACTTAATTTAAATGGTCCTATTAGGTCAGTAAGAGTCTAGTCCATTATGTTTTAATTGGTACTATTAGGTCAAGTATCGGGTCTTAAGGGTCTTATAATTGGTCCTATTATGTCTTAAGATTAGGTATTATTAGGTCTTAAAAGTATAATTTTGTCTGTCAAAAAAATATGTTAAGGATTTTAGATTTATATTCAAACTCTTAATATATATATTTATTTTGGAAAATAACTTAGTGGGATATATATATATATATATATATATATATATATATATATATATATATATATATATATATATATATATATAAGTTATATTTCAAGTAATCATTTTAAATAAATTTTATTGAAAAATTGTTTAAATTAACTATGTATTGTGTACTATTTAAACATGTTTTTAGGTTTCAGTTTACGTTTTGCATAAATTATATATGTTTTTCTAGGATTTAGGTTTGTACGTTTAAGTTTCAAACTTTTGAGTTTATGTTTTGATTTTTTACATTTTTAGGTAAATATGTTTCTAAGTTTTAATTTTACATTTACATTTAGTTCATCAATAGTATAGATTTCATAAATGGAAAAAAAATAACATTTAAATTACAACATTAAAAATGCTAAGTAAAAAAATGACATTAAATTACAATGTTAAGTAAAAAATGACATTAAATTACAATTGTTGTGGACAATATCTCCTACTTATCAACATTTAAATTACAATGCTAATTAAAAAAAATGACATTTTTTTTGCATATAAATATAAAAAAAAATAATTAAAAAATACAAACCAATTAAAAAAAAAAAACACCTACCTGGTACTCGACCGAGTGGACACTATTCCTTGCCGATTGCCAATCCTTAGCCCCCTCAATGTGCAAATGAGGGGCTTTGGGCATTTGTTGGGGTATTTAAAATCCCCGGTAGACTCAGTCGAGGGCCAAGTCCTACTCGGCTGAGTAGGATTCGGTCGAGTCTTCCTTTCCATGTAGGTTCCATTTGGTGTTACGTGGCACCTACGTATATTTGGTTGAATGGGACTCGACCGAGTCTGACTGGGCCTAGTCGGATTCGGCCGAGTCGCTCGGGTTAGCTGAAAGGGTGACACTTGATCGTGCTTTTACCCGTTAGATATAATTGGAGACAGGAATGAAGGAGTATTAACAATAAGTCAATTAAGAGCTAGAGATAGTACATGTTTACTATCATAGATAGAGTCGAGAATAGCAAAAGATGCATTAAAAGAGGACAACTGGTTGGAAGAAATGAAGAAAGAAATTTTACAGATTGAGAAGAAAAAAACATGGTCATTAGTACCCAGACCAAAAGACTAAAATGTTATCAATACTAAATAGTTTTTCAGAAATAAACTAAATGAGAGTGGTGAAGTGATTAGAAACAAAGAAAGAATCGTATGTAAAGGTTATGCACACAAAGAAGGAATAGATTATGGAGAGACATTTGCACCTATTGCTAGATTGGAAGGAGTCAAAATATTGTTGGCTTATGTTTCCTACAAAGGATTTAAATTTTATCGAATGGATGTGAAATATGTTTTTCTAAATAGAATACTAGAAGATGAAGTCTACATTGATCAACCTAAAGGATTTGTTGCAGAAGAAGGTAAAAACTTAGGTTGTAAGCTACACAAAGTATTATATGGTCTAAAGCAAGCACTAAGAGCATGGTATGAAAGACTACACTCTTATCTTATCAAGATTGGATTTGAAAGAACAAATGATAACAGTAATGTTTATTAGAAAGATGAAAGTAAGGATAAAGTCTCAAGTTGTGATGACACTTTTTACATGTTAGTAACTTTTTAATGTGTTTGAGAAGTTGTCGGAGCATCTAACTTTATCTAGAATGACATTATTATGTCTGGGAGATTATGATCAATTTTATGATGCATGTATAAAAAAATATTATAGGGAGTTACTTAGTAGACATGAACTCTAACCAACTTAATGATGCTTTTTATGATACATTTAAACACATCGTAGAGTGAGAAAAATGGAATGAGATTGGAGTTCCTAGTTTAGTGTTTTGATGATGCTAAGTTATGACAAAATAAGAGAATCTCAATATTAGCATGTTGGTTTATCACAAGACTTTGTGCCAATTGGAATTCTCCATCGGGATTTGGGAAATATTTTTGGGAGTAGATTATCCCATGGGCTATGGTTTACTATTTAAGGTTTCTCAATTTGTATTCTCTATATATGAAGCTACCTATGATGGAGATGGGGTATGACAAAAATTTGTAGTGGGGTTGGTTTTTGAATTTTTTCTAGACTTGTTTTAATTACTCTATTATAGAGGATTGAGCTATTGAGGTATTGTGATTAGAATGGTATTATGAATCCACTGGTTCAAGATATTCAAACACTATTTTTATTTCAAAAGGGTTTCCAATATTAGGCATTCTATCATTGTAGTATTCTTTAACATCGATACATCAAATTCTAAGATCAAATTTACTAACATCCACCTTAGTAACATTTCATCAGAGTGAACACCTCTCTCCACATTCAACAATCTTCTCCCTCTCATAACTTCAAATTATACCTTTTCAATTAAAATTGATCCTAAAATTTAGAATGATCTTTATTTGTCACAAGAACAAACAAAATGTATAAAAATAACACACTAAAAAGAATGATATGTACCTATTTATTATAAGATTAATCTTTTAATTTTACATAAGCAATGTATAAAACTACGCTCCCTTATTTATAGGTATCCACACATACATAAAAATTAACGAAAAGAAATTGAGCAAAACTATTAGAATAATTTTTTTGGTACACTATTGAACTTTTTAGGTGAAATTAGTTTCAATGGTGCTTATTATCTCTTCAAAATATCTACTTGTTTAATAAATAAATATCACTAATCTCAATACTCATTTATAGCAACAACAAACTGTATGTTTTACGAAAAGGAAAATGCACAGTTTTCTCTAAGCCTAGATGTTGCATAGAATTGGCGGTGTCGCATAGTAGGATATTGATTTCCTGTCTTGACTGCAAAGTGATGGTAATGTCTATGTGGAAACCAAAATGCACCTGATTAGACAAATTGTTTACATTTATTAATTAGATTAAAAATAACAGTACAATTATTTTTTAAATTTTAATGTAGTTACCAAATACAAATAATTACATTTTGACCCCTGTACAGCCAGGGACCAAAGTGATTTGGAGCATATTAAAATTGATTTTGGACACTGACTTTAAGGATACCGTCCAATACCCGTCCCGAGATTGATTTTTGGACACTAACTTTAAGGATACCGTCCAACACCCGTCCCGAGATTGAAGCAGATTTAGAAGAAATTTTACTGATCGCACATTGGCAAAGGCTTTGCGTAAAAGGTACTTTCAAATTAGCGTCACCTAAGCGTGCCGTGTACAAATGAATGAAATTAGCGTTACCTCCTTAGAAATAAATAAAGGAGAAAGGAAATTACTTGTGTGATGATTGACACCAAGAGTCATTAATCAGTTGATGATTGACAACAGATCATCATATGACACCATTTCCTGTGGTATTGGACAAATCGTAAACTAACGATTTAGACGTTGCCCTTTACTGTTACCTATAAATTGACTGTTAATAATATTAGTTTTTAGTTTTTATTAACCCTTTGGTGTGAATGTAAAAACAATTTATTGACTGGTTGATTCGATGATACTTATATTTCAACATTTCGGAGCTTTCGCAAATGCAATATCAGTCTTTTCTCAGTCTAGCTGAGACAAATTTTTGGGATTAAGTGTTCCGTATATATTGGGGTAAAAGTCTTTGGAACTAAAATGATCTATCGTTTTGGTTGTATTTCTTTCGAGGTAGTTATTATTTGCGAACTTCTAATTTTATAAGGGTTTAGTAGATTTTAGAATAATATAAGGGCTATATTTATGTTTTGAGCTTGAGATATATGACAAGTTTGTCGCATGATAATAGGATTTTTTAAATACATTTTTTTTTTATGGTAGGTTTTGTTCTTCATATTAAAAGAAACATAGTAAGGGTGGTGTCTTATTATACTAGTAAAAAGGGCATACAATCAGCGAGATAGACAATATCAATAAATTAACTACATATTAACAACAATTACAAATATAAAAAATATTAAAACGTAACTATTAACAGTATCATAAAAATGAACTATAGTCTCTGGAACTCATATCCAATGAGTCATCTATACTATTATAAGTCTTTGCAAAAATCATTTAGGGCCATACTTGGTAATAACCATAACTATTCTTCTTAAAGTTTCATAACTAATAACTAAAATAACTTTTAAATTCTTAACATAATGCCAAGCATGGCCATTAACAACAAAAAATTAAAATAAGATGGGACCCCGTTTCTATCAAGCTCATCTGAATTTTCATCCCACTTATTTTAGCACATTAGACCAATCCTCTATCGAGAACTTGAAAAGTTTCATGTAGTTGTCATTGTTTCTCTCATTAGCTCCAAGGATCTTCTTTTGTAAGAGGCACAATGGGGTGAAAGAGCTATGCATAACTCACGAGTTGAGCCTAGAGATGCTTGCAATTTTCCTTTCAAGCTTGCCCACCGTATCTTCAGTCTTTTCTATCACATCTGTTGTTTTGTTGCACTTAACATAGGTCCCTTATTGTTCCTCATCTCAAGCCCCAACATTCCTCATTTTTCTTATATCCTCCTCTTCCAGCATCATCTCATTTATGAGATCAAGGGGAGTTATTTTGATTCATTTGGAGTGTACATGGGTAGAATGGTTGTTAGTCTTAGAGTTTCCTTCCACCTCCATGTTCCCCTTCTTTTCATTTTCATCATCTTTACTTTTTTCTTCATTTTCCTTACTTCTATGACCCTCATCTTCTTCCATGCCAGACTCCACCATTTTTTTCTATCCCCGCTTACCAATAGAGCAAGTTGCGAACCTATTTGACCTTCTAGGGGTGCTAGTGTCTTCTATAGCCTTATCTTTAGAAATAATCTCTTGTATAGATTGGGTTTTTTAGTAGACGATTTCCATTTTTTCTTGTCAAGAGGTTAGGCTTTTTATATATGGTCAACTAACTCTATCTTAGTGGTATACCTTGATAGGAAACAATTTTAAACCTCATATTCTTAATACATTTTATTTTACTCAAGCAAGGGGTGTCTATAATATTGGAAGAGGGAGGGGTGGCAAAATTGGGGGCTTCATGGACTAGAATCAGTTTGGGTAGGCATAGGGTCAAGTGGAAGTGAAAGAGACAGAAAATCAACCCATGGTGTAGGGGTATAGGTATTTTACCCTAGCTCTTAACACTATCCATCACCTCTTTAACACAATTCTCTAAAAAATTCAAGAGAAAAAAGGGAAAATAAATAAGGATGTAATCATGAAAGTGACTAAAAGAGGGCATATGCTAGTAGTAATAAACCCTTACCCTACCTTCTAAGGTAAATTATTTTATCACCGTGAGGCATACTTGGTCTCGTGATTCAAGAAGTTGTTCTCTTTCACAAGCTCCATGAAGCTTAACATGGCTTTCATTCTCTCTGAAACATTGGTTGAGGTTGTTTGTACTTGACACTTGACTCATTTTCTTCCCCTTCCTACTTGTAGTATGGAGGTTTGCCACTTTTTCTTTCACTTCTTCATTCACTCCAAATAAAATTCCTCTGACATTAACCCTTCAATCCACCCATGAAGATTAAAATTGTATGCACAAACTCTCATCATAAATATTCATACTTTCAATAAATTATACAACCCCTTCCTCCTTGCATATGTATCACACAATAGCATTAATTTTTTATTCAATGTGATTGTTGGGTTCTATTCTAACCATGTCCCCACACATGATATCACTCTAAGCAATAGTAGGATTTCAGTTCTCAAAAAGTTTAAATTTGCCACTGTAAGTAGAATGAAAGAAAATCACTATAAATAAATCACTGAAATGGGTGCAATTATTAATTTGTGTACCCTTAATTTTTCCTTTCTAGTTCATGACCATCCACTTGTCCAGACAACCCATCCCAATAGAAATAATAAATGAGGTGTAGAATACAAAATCTTTCCCAACATTACTTCCCTTAAAAATCTAGATTTTAATATTTGAAATCCCACAAATGTGATGTTATCTCATCATATGAGTGTACTATAATATGATCACATGGAACCAACTAACCATCGTGCTCCACATCATGCTGCTAGTTGTGTACTTGACCATGTACTTATATAAATTTATACCATCTTTGTGCTTAGTCGCATGTTTGAAAAAAAATAATTCATCCAAAATCAAATGCTACCCCTGAGTAAACCAAAAAATGTATGACCTTTCCATGTTAACCCACAAATCCATACTCAATACAATACACCAGTTACCTATATACTTTTAGTTCATATGTCTGTGAATTTCCGTATTGCTCTCTCCTTTTATGATAGTTTTCACTTGGTGAGGAAGACATTCTCTATTCTTCCAACATTTGATACCTTCCAAATGATACCCCATAACTATCATAGCATCCAAAAGTTTATTTCCTTCCATAAATGTATGATCAATAACAAAAAGAAATTTAGGTTGATAAAAGGTTTTCTAATATCCTCCATGATACCTTCAATGGACTAGTTGGACTTAATTAGCCCTTTGACAACAACAACTATGAGTTTTGAATCCCCTTCTATAGAAAGATCCTTGATACCCAGAGAGAGTGCAAATTGTTTCCCTAGTATAGAGCCATACATTTTGCCTAAATATTGGTGGAGCCATTAATGTTACTAGTACATAGGTTAAAATTACTTCTCCCTTGGAAAATCTAATAACACCTCCTCTAGTTGGCTTGTCTTGTCTAGTAGATCCATCAAAATTGAACTTATGTCAACCAAGGTAGGAGGTTTCCACTTAGTATTCCTTCTTTCTATTCTTTTAGAACTATCATAGTTTGTATACGCTATGGGAAAATCCTAGTTTTTTGTGATTTTTTCATCAAAGGGGGTTAGGGATTAGTCATGACATTTCTAGGAGGTGACCGATAGATTCTCTGATAGCATCTTATACAATATTCTAAAGATATTCTCCACAGAATTTTTAGTATCCCTAAAATTCAATAATTCCTTTCTTTCCTTATACTCTAGCAAACATGGTGGTATCTATATCCACAATTTTTTGAGAAGAGAATTACAAGTATTTATCCTCTCCATTCAAAGATAAATTGACGTATACACTATTATTGACCCTTGGTATTTCAAGTCTTTCCATCAACCTTAGCCATAACTATTTAACAAATTGACAATGGAGCATAATGTGAGGAATATAATCTTCCTCTTGCTTGCAGAAAACATACCTATTGTTAGGCCATTTTTCTGTCAAGCAAAAATCCTTTGAAAATGGCCTCCTCCCTGCAAATGTTTTTGTTAAGTGTCATGCCCTATGTTCTTCATGTTGTCACCAAGCTCTAGTCCAATTTGCACGTGCTGAATCGCAAAATCCTGAAAGTTTTTCAATTTCTAAAGTCTGCAGGAATTTATTTCAAAATCTGCCACAGTGTTGAAAACCCATAGTGTTTATGAAAATCCATGATGTTTTCGACCTTTTTGGCCTTCATGAAAGCACTCGATGTTTTCAGCTTCCCTGCTTCCTTTTGGTCTGTCGATAATCCTGTGTGTTTTCGATCATTTGCCATTGTGAAAACCTTGGATGTTTTCGATCTTTCATCGAAAACCCCATGTTTTCGACCTTGCATTTCTTCTTTTCTACCGGAACTCTTTGTTCATCAGTCTTAAGTGCGCAAGTGTGATGATGTGGGGTCAGATTCTTCAGGCGGCAAAGGGAGGAGATTGACGGTTGGCATGTGATCACATGGAATATTCTCACCCCATGCAATCATGCGCTTGCCGTTGATTTTGTGTGTTCCAAGCGTTTCTTCGGTGAAGTGGGCCTGGTGTTAGAGGGGAGGCAGGGGGCATGTTCTTATTGGCTATCACATGGCCACATGTCAGACTTTTTTGACATGCGACCATGCGACCGCTTGCCACTTTTCCGCGTGGGTCCCGGTTCTTCATAGTTGCTTGGTGCAGTTAAGGCTCAAACAGGATATGTGGCTGTCACTTGTTCGTGTGGTAAAGATGCACGAGGTTTATTTCTCACGCTTTTATGACAACCGTCCGATCCTCTGAAAGGTAAAGCTTCTTTCAGTTGGTCCGAGGTGGTGATGTGGCGGCCTTTGGTTGGCTGTCGCATGATTGCATAGCCCAGTTTTTGGCTATGCGATCATGTGACCAGTTGACACGTGTCCCTGGGGCCGGTGTTTTGGTGACGTGCTAAGTTTCGGTTGGTTGTCGGTGTACCGAGGTGGCAAGTGGTTTGCAGGTGGGTCCTGTGGTAGGTGTGACTCGGTAGTTGCAGCGAGTAGCGGCGCGACATCTGGCGGTTGTTGGCAGGGCCGAAGCATTGTAAATAATGGTTTGTCGCATGATCTCATAGCCTTTTTTCAAAGCTATGCGATCATGCAACTAACTGCCAGGCTTAGCGGCGGCAGCTATGTGGAGGTAGCGGTTTGCAGGTTGTTGCATGTTCGCATAGCCCATCTCCGGGCTATGTGATCATGCGACTAACTGCCGGACGTCGCGGGTGCGGAAATAGAGGTGGGTCTATGATGCCAGTCTTGTCGAGATGTCTGATTTTGATTGGCTGCTTGCTGGTGAGGTGGCTGAGGACTTTGCAAAGGTTTTGGACTGACTGTCGACCACGGCTAAGTGTCTGCGGTCGCATGATCGCAAGGGTGAGTTGGGAGCCATGCGATCATGCGACCAAGCATAAAAATGAGGCCCATTTTTTGTGGCAGTTAGGTTGGTGACTATGCGACTGTGCAATAGGGGCAAACGATTAAGGAACATGAAGCCCGTGAAATGCATGGTGATCATTTATTTTCAAATTTGGATCTACAGCGACCAAAGGTACCAAAATTTATGGTTTTCTAGCCAGATTTGACTGGTTTGGTGGTGCTTGCTGTGGCAGTGTGGTCCAGGGGTGCCATGAGTGTTTGCAAGGTTGTTTTGCCATGTGATGATGGGCAGATTTTATTGTTGGAGGCTTTTTGCAGGAGCTTTTGAATTTTGATGAAGTTTCGATGGTTGGGTGGTTGAAGTCTTAACCCTAGTTACCCGTAGCTTGTTGCACCCTACTAGTTTAAGATTCCAAGGTAACCAATGGTATAAATAGTTGAATTTTTTACTTATGAGGGGTTCTAAATTTTTGTTAGTTCCAGTGGTTGTATCAACATTAAGGAAAAACCTCAGGTGTCTTTTGCATATTGTCTATGGTGGTTTTCTGAGTCAACTTATAATGCAGGGATTTGAATCCACACACTTAATACAGTTTCCCATTCTTGGATCTCTCCTTTAGTTGCTCTTAATGAATTCTAAGTTTTCTGGCTCATTGCATTTGGTTGCTTGTGTATATGTTTCATCTCTCAGCCTTGGTTTAGAATCAGGTTAAAAGTCTCTGAGTGAAGCATAGATTCATTTGGTTCAATCAGTAAGGATACTTGTAAGTAGTGTAAGAGATGTTTAACTGTGTTTATGGCTTGCATTCTTAGATGAATCTAGTAGTTGTCCTTGTGTTCTATGTTCACTTCAGGTGTGATGCCCAATGGATAAGGCACTGATCTTAAGCTAGTATCCCTGTGCTGATGCAAAGTGTTGCATGGTTGTCTGTATCCTGCAGGAAACCCAATTATATTTAATATCTCCAATCCTGCAATCCCTCATAGTTTTGAGGTCACAAGACCATTTTACCCTGCATAGTAGAGTTGATTCAATGAATACCTGGTTAGTATTTAGCAATCATTTACTATGATCTGCTATATAAATCTAGAAGTATAAGGTTTGTAGTGAGTTTGAATTTTGTCTGGATTAGGTGCACCCACCTTGGTTTTGTAGAGCCAAAAGAAAAAGAGGGCATATTAAGTCCGTATAGTTGGTCCAGTTACCCTAAGACCTCATTACATTTTGGAGCTAACCATTCCTAAAATCCATCTGAGGGTATATTGGCAGCCTTATGGCATAAGAGTTTTCGAGCACCAACAAGATGGCGACTCCACTGGGGAGGCCATTGGAAAGAGTCAAATACAAAAACAAAGCAATTTGCTTGAAATTTTCTCACCTAGTTGTGAGTGGTGGCTCTGATTTTCTCTGTTTGATCAGTGTTCCTTCTAATGAACAATGAGTTACTTGGAGTTTTATATTGGTTGGGAGCAACTCTACATTGCAAAATCTGATGGAGTTCCATGTGAGCTCAAGATCTGCCCTGCCTTTCAGTCAACAAAGTTTTCTGCTGCAAAACTTCCAAGTATTTATGATTACAATGTTTCCCTATCAAGTATTTAGTGCTAGTATAAAGGGAAGACTAAAATAAGATCAGTGGCTCTCATCCTGTTTCAAATCAAATGGAAAATCAGGGAAAAAGTTAGTCTAGGCTGCTTGGTTTTCTCAGGTTGGATAGACCTCTAAGCTATGTTCTTCCAAGGTCTCCTCATTCTTTCCCTAGTGAGCTTCTGGGTTTGATTCCTGCCTTTGATTGTAAGTTTGATTCAGTAGTCAGACATGTCCTAGCATTCTATAGATTTATTATAGAATATCAGATTTTGGATGAGGATGTTAGCATGATGTTTTTTGGGAGATCCCTCAAGGGAGTTGCATCTAATTGGTATCTAAATCTGCCCCCAAAATGCATTTTCTTCTTTGACTGAGTTTAAGTGGTTGTTTTTTTAGGAGTTTGCTAATGATGATGAATGGAAAAGGTTGCAAAGAGACTATCAACAAAAGGGCAATGAATGTTGTATTCCAGGGGTGATCCATTTATAGTGCTAAGGGTACTTCTTCTGATGAGTCTTTGTCAGAGGAGTATTCAAATTGTGGTAGTGAGCAGGAATTAGGATCAAGGTGTGCAGGATCTTCCATTCATTCAGAATTGTCTGAATATGATTTTAGTGGCTATTAGGTGAGGATGATGAAGGCGAGTGATGCTGATGTGTCCTCATGTGAATCAGATGAGGCATGGGAGGAAGAGAGTATGGTGGAAGTGAACACTCCTTCAGTGAGGAGTATGAAGACAAGGAAGTGGTGTTTGAATGTGAGATCAGTGAGTCTTCATATGGTTCTAATTTTTCTTCATGTGCTGTAAGTCTCCATGAGGTTGAGATGGGTACTGATTTTAAAGTGTTTTCTAATGCTTTATATGATGAAGAATTTGACTGTTAGTCCATTTTTTGTCATGATGTTCAACAGGTGCATTGCATGGAGTTATCAATCCATTATTTGAAGAACATGTGGAGGTCTCAGATTCAATTGAATCAGGATGCCCATTTTCCATCTGTGGGGTATCAATTTAACTTTTCATTTGAGGTCCAACTGGCTACACCTGTGGAAATGCAAGACAGGGTCTAGATGAGGCCTTTCAGCAAGCAGAGTATGAGTTCTTTGTGTTTCCAATTGGTGGCATACATGAACCAGTGGAGAAGAATAGGCTCTTATCTAATGGTGTTGTTCATGGGTATACTGAATTGTATTTTCAAAGTGAGCAAGATGGAGAGAGTGCCAAAAAATTTTACATGCACTGTGAAGAAAGCTACTTTGTTCTTCCTGATATGCTGGTTGAACATGTTGACAAGCCTATGGAGACAAATGAAAACAAAATATCTGGTGTGCCTCATGAAGGAAGAAATGAAAATCAAATTTTTGATAGAGGCAGGAATTAACTCATGTTTGTTGCTGCAGGTTTTTGTAAAAATTGTACACTCTGTAAATATCTTTCCCTTTCCTGTTGTGTGCTTTTCCTTCCTATTCCCTACCTTTTTTGAGTTCTCTATTTTTGTCCAGTGGTTGGTCTGCTCTCCCAGTGATTCTGAATTCTTGTCATGCCTGAAAGAGACATGCATCCCCAACTGAAGCCACTGTTAGGCCATTTTTCTGTCATAGTAAAAATCTTTTGAAAATGACCTCCTCCCTGCAAATGTTTTTGTTAAGTTTCCTACCCTGTGTTCTTCATGTTGTCACCAAGCTCTAGTCCAATTTGCACGTGTTGAATCACAAAATCATGAAAGTTTTTCAATTTCTAAGGTCTGCAAGATTTTATTTCAAAATCTGCCACAGTGTCGAAAACCCGCAGTGTTTCTGAAAATCCATGATGTTTTCGACCTTTTTGGCCTTCATGAAAGCCCTCGATGTTTTTGACTTCCCTGCTTCCTTTCGGTTTGTCGATAATCCTGTGTGTTTTCAATCATTTGCCATTGTGAAAACCTTGGATGTTTTCGATCTTTCACCGAAAACCCTGTGTGTTTTCGACCTTGCATTTCTTCTTTTCTGCCAGCACTCTTTGTTCATCAGTCTTAAGTGCAAAAGTGTGATGATGTGGGGCCAGATTCTTCAGGCGGCAGAGGGAGGAGATCGATGGTTAGTGTGTGATTGCATGGAATATTCTCACCCCATGCGATCATGCGCCTGCCGTTGATTTTGTGTGTTCCAAGCGTTTCTTTAGTGAAGTGGGCCCGGTGTTAGAGGGGAGGCAGGGGGCATGTTCTTATTGGTTGTCGCATGGCCACATGTCAGACTTTTTTGACATGCGATCATGTGACCGCTTGCCACCTATCCGCATGGGTCCTGGTTCTTCATAGTTGCTTGGTGCAGTTAAGGCTCAGACAGGATCTGTGGCTGTCGCTTGTTCGCGTGGTAAAGATGCAAAAGGTTTATTTTTCACGCTTTTGCAACAACCGTCCGATCCTCTGAAAGGTAAAGCTTCTTCTGGTTGGTCTGAGGTGGTGATGTGGCGGCCTTTGGTTGGCTGTCGCATGATCGCATAGCCCAATTTTTGGCTATGCGATCATGCAACCGGATTGACACATGTCCCTGGGGCTGATGTTTTGGTGACGTGCTGAGTTTTGGTTGGTTGCCGGTGTACCAAGGTGGCAAGTGGTTTGCAGGTGGGTCCTGTGGCAGGTGTGACTCAGCAATTGCAGTGAGTAGTGGCAGTTGTTGGCAGGGCCGAAGCGTTGTAAGTAATTGTTTGTCACATGATCTCATAGCCTTTTTTCAAGGCTATGCAATCATGTGACTAACCGCCAGGCTTAGCGGCAGTGGTTTATTGCAGAGGTAGCGGTTTGTAGGTTGTCGCATGTTTGCATAGCCCGTCTTCGGGCTATGCGATCCATGCGACTAACCGTCGGACATCGCGGGTGCGGAGTTAGAGGTGGGTCCGTGATGCCAGTCTTGTCGAGATGTCTGATTTTGATTGGCTGCTTGCTGGTGGGGTGGCCGAGGACTTTGCAAAGGTTTTGGACTGATTGTCAACCACGGCTAAGTGTCTGCGGTTGCATGATCGCAGGGGTGAGTTGGGAGCCATGCGATCATGCGACCAAGCATAAAAATGAGGCCCATTTTTTGTGGCAATTAGGTTGGTGAGCTGCGCGAGTGCGCAACTAGGGGCAAACGATTAAGGAACATGAAGCCCGCGAAATGCATGGTGACCGTTTATTTTTAAATTTGGATCTGCAGTGACCAAAGGTACCAAAATTTATAATTTTCTGGCCAGATATTGACTGGTTTGGTGGCGCTTGCTGTGGCAGTGTGGTCCAGGGTGCCATGAGTGTTTGTAGGGTTGTTTTGTCATGTGATGATGGGCATATTTTGTTGTTGGAGGCTTTTTGCAGGAGCTTTTGAATTTTGATGAAGTTTCGATTGGTTGGGTGGTTGAAGTCTTAACCCTGGTTACTCGTAGCTTGTTGCACCCTACTGGTTTAGGATTCCAAGGTAACTAGTGGTATAAATAGTTAAATTTTTTACTTGTGAGGGGTTCTAAATTTTTGTCAGTTCCAGTGGTTGTATCAACATTAGGGAAAAACCTCAGGTATCTTTTGCATATTGTCTATGATGTTTTCTGAGTCAACTTGTAATGCAGGGATTTGAATCCACACACTTAATACAGTTTCCCATTCTTGGATCTCTCCTTTAGTTGCTCTTAATGAATTCTAAGTTTTCTGGCTCATTACATTTGGTTGCTTGCGTATCTGTTTCATCTCTCAGCTTTGATTTAGAATCAGGTTAAAAGTCTCTGAGTGAAGCATAGATTCATTTGGTTCAATCAGTAAGGATACTTGTAAGTAGGTAAGAGATGTTTAACTGTGTTTATGACTTGGATTCTTAGATGAATCTAGTAGTTGTACTTGTGTTCTATGTTCACTTCAGATGTGATGCCCAATGGATAAGGCACTAATCTTGAGCTAGTATCCTTGTGCTGATGCAAAGTGTTGCATGGTTGTCTGCATCCTGCAGGAAACCCAATTATATTTAATATCTCCAATCCTGCAATCCCTCATAGTTTTGAGGTCACAAGACCATTTTACCCTGCATAGTAGAGTTGATTCAATGAATACCTGGTTAGTATTTAGCAATCCTTTACTATGATCTGCTATATAAATCTAGAAGTATAAGGTGTGTAGTGAGTTTGAATTTTATCTAAATTAGGTCAACCGACTTTGGTTTTGCAGAGCCAAAAGCAAAAGAGGGCATATTAAGTCCCTATAGTTGGTCCAATTACCCTAAGACCTCATTACATTTTAGAGCTAACCATTCCTAAAATCCATCTGAGAGTATTTTGGCAGCCTTATGGCATAAGAGTTTTCGAGCACCAACACCTATTAGAGAGTTGGAATCCCTTTTTCATAAGGTTATCTTGTATTAGAATTTTGTTATGCATGGTCATCCACCAAAAAATATTGATTTCATGAATCAGATGGGGGTTCCAAACAAATTACCAAATTATAGGGGAGAAGACTCTATAGTTGAGCACCCTAACTTTGTGGTTCTGAAAATCCAATGCAAGAATTTCAAATTACTATGAAAGTTTTTATAGTTGCTTACTTGGCAAGTCTTCTACTTATAAGTAAGGTTTCAAGGTCATATCATGAAAATATGATGCCACATCAACATGTTTTTTGTCAAGGTGTCCAAAAAGGTCCAAAAGGAGTGAGACCAACACTGTGCACTAAGTCATGTTTTTTTGGTGTGCTAATGTGGCATTACATGATCTATCGCTTTTTTAATCTAAAGAATACATTTCATTCTATTATGGATGATCATTGTCAACTATAGCAACTTTAAAGTCACAAATATTTATGCAATATTACTAAAAAATATTAAATTTTAAATTAACAAATTCTATTACAACTATTAGAATGTCGACTCTCCCTTATTTAAGACTGATAAAAATAAAATTGACTGTATATCTTCTTTTGATATTTTATAACTTTTATGATGAACCCTTGAAATATAGGGCTAGGTTTTCCGTAACCTGGTTTTGATTTGTTACGGTTCTCCCCATTTTTGCCCGTTTGCTGAAAGAAGACTAAAGAAACACTTCCCATTTGAACGCAAAGGCTTCTCGAAGATGATTTTACAAGGTAAGCCAAACATCTTTCATACGGAAAATTTTCAGTTGATAAATTTGTGGCACCATCCACACACGTCAGGGAGTGTTTTTTTTTTCCAGAGCTAGAATTTCATTTTCATGGAACATGGATTTGTCACTCTTCAAGACCATGAATGAATGAATTGCAAGGTCAATTTGGCGTGTGTACCTCGTTTAGCGTAACATCTAAGACACATTGTGACATAGCGTTCAACACATGTGACGACATTGACTGGGTTGTGGCGTGGTCGGATGAAATTCATAGCTAACGTGTGGTATGTGTATATGTATTGTTTCTAATTGTAGCATAAAATTTAATCCGCATGTCTACTCTGGTAATTTGATATAGATGTTACATATAATTGTTGCGTCAAAATTTTCGTGCTCATTTACAAAATAATATGTCGTTTACTATTTTTTAAGCAATTTCTTGAAGGGTATTTGTATTTGGTTTATTATACATAAATAATGTATGTATGTATGCAAATACATATAGTTATTTGTGTCTTAATATTGCATTCTACTTGACCAATTTCTTAGATTACAAATAGAGTGTATAAAATTTATCATGCAGTTAGTAGATATTAGATTATTTAAAACAATGTTTACATAATAATCACAATTTACAAAAATAATCATTAGTCTATTATGAATACCATTTAGATGTTTGCATATGTAAAATTACTTAAGTCATTAACCCCCATCTACACAAACATATTTGATCAAATTCTCTCAAATCAATTTGCAATCCCAAAATGTGTACAAAGATATAACCTTTACACACAAAACATGGATCATTTATATATGTGGTGTACCTTTAGTATCATGTCACATAGTTCAAGGACATGTCATTTCACCAAGGGCACTCACAAGTACTCCAATTCCATCTCATCCCTTTAATTTCTTCAATAAGATTCTCTATTATAGATTCTCATTTAGTCTTGGACTCCTATCCAACTAGTGAGTGACATTATCCTCCTCTTATCCCTTAAAGCATATTCACATATGATTCCTTAATCCCCACTTCTAATCCTAACCATCTAATTCTTGGACAAAAAAATCTATAAATGAATGCTTTTTAAGTAGTTTTCACAATAGAACATCTTTATATGCAACCTTATGTTGTAAATAAAGAAGTCATTTCTCATTAAATATGTCATTGTATAGAACGACTACCATGGATTGGTGTAATAGGAGTTGGAATCAAAGAGATAAATTTATGTTTCAATCAGTTTTGTTAATCCTTTTATTTTGTCCCAAGTGTTTTATGTATTTTTTATTTGATTGGTTATATTATTTAATTTGTTCTTGCATACTCAAAGTTCTATGTAGAGACATATGTCAACAAAGAGAATCAGATTGACATTAATTTTTCTTAGATTTGAAGTTAACCATCATCTTCTCACGTTACCAAGGTTACTTTCAAGTAGCTAAAAAATGAAGATTAAAACAAGTAAAACTACTATTTGACATTTTATTTATAATAAATTAGAAAAGGAATCACCCATATAATCATGTTTCCTTACCCATCTCTTAATTTAGTCAAAGGAATTGTATTTTCACATGCCCTTTGAAAACTTGTCTTATTGCATTTCATTCTTAAGCTAATATTAAATTATTGAACTCATCTTCTTTGATTTTTTTCTCGTAAAAATCATATTCCGTCATATAAACTTCACAAAATCTTTATGTAAGAAAAGGCCAACACATTCATTTAAATTCACTTTATAATAATAAATAAACACTTATAAGAAAATTTGATAAAATCTAATATTCATAAGACAAAACAAATGAAAATTTTATTTTCCACGCACTACATCTCTTTCTATAGTATAAATCAAAACTTAAATATAACCAATACATTTATTGAAAAAAGTAAAATATAATATATAATAAATACATTTTAAAATTTAAAATAAAAAAGTATAATATTTTAATCTCTTATAAAAATGTTTTTGAATGCTCGAAACTCTTAACACGTGAACAAACAAGATTATGAAATATACTCCAGATATCTTGCCAAGATGTCTCGGTATAAAATATTAATTATAGTCTGGCCTCAATTGCCTGGCCCCGAGAGCTACACGCCTATTCAATATCACCATAGTCTACATTCTCCATGTATTTCTTTCATAGCAATAACACACCATCAATACATAGACACTTCGTTTTGTTGACCCTTCACGTACACGTTTTCCCCTGTTCACTTTTGACTGCTGCTATGTCTATGTCTATGTATATGTGCATTCATATATACTCGTGGTGTGCATATGTGAAAAAATATTTTGCAATGCATATGTAAAAAAATATTTGCTATCTAGCTTGACTTCGTTTCACAGCTCAAACTTGACTTTGTTGCAGACTAAATGTTGAGATTCTAAGTGGTTACCGACATTGAAATAAACATCATCACCCCCATGTGAAGAATCCGTGATTAAAGCTAGGTAGACCCTCACATCTTTAGTTCAAGTGGACACGGACATTGAAATGCTCAGAAATCCGTGCATTCATTACCTACACCTGTATTTTAACTGGACCAAATCACGTTGAAGTGAAGTTTTAATGATAGCGTGTTACACCGAATATGTTGCGTGTCAGTCGCGCTACACATCGCATACTCCACTGTTAAGTTATGTTTTCCGTCAATCCTGAGCACTTGATTTCATGGCGTCATCCTCCTAAAAACAACTCATGTGATGCATTCATCAATCACGGAGGCTCTGACGTGAAATAATAAGTGGCTTTTGCACTGTACGATTTGGCGGAGGTGAAAAGGGATTTTTAGATATGTCTTGATGATCAGGAGTTACAATTGCAAGATTCCATACCCCCGCTTTCTTAAAACTACTTATTTAATTATATTGGTAGTCAACAATATTTAATTTATAGTGAGATACATTTATTGGTAAAAGGACATAATTT